>SJXQ01010972.1:80332-149362 GCA_006408695.1 Aepyceros melampus | reverse complement strand
GATCTGGAATTTGGCTACAAAAGATGTTCCAGAAAATAATGGGTGGTTTTGAAATACCACAATCCCGGGTTTAGGTTTCTGTGCGAGGTCTGTGGTCTGCCCTGGCTACACCTTCTTTTAAAGCATTTAATTTCTTCGACACTCACCAGTTGGGATGGTTGAACCTGACGTCTTTTTGTTTTGCACCTCTTCTTTCCAAAGAGGGAAGCTTTAGCTGTCTGTTCCCGGCGGGAGTTGGATCTTCTGGTCCCAGAGAACAGAGTTAGTTCATATTCGCCTATTTTTCAGATTTGAGAGCATTTATGGAGAATTATTTGCAAGGTAAAGAGAGTTACGATTTCCTAAATGAGTAGTATTTTAGCCAACACACTGTGGGCTGCAAGGTTCAGGCTCCAGAGCCCACTCTGAGCTGCATGCTGGCTGATGTCCAAGATCCCTAGCCTGACTCTCAAGCTCCTCAGCAATCTACACAGGTTTGAGGCCTGGCCTCCCTGGGCTTCCTCCCAACCACCAGGCATCACCTCACTTGACCATTTGACCATTTACTGCAGGCACCAACCCTCCCTCCCGTCTACTGGAGCCTTATTGCCTTCCTCTCTCGTTTATTTTTTTAAAAAAATTTTAATATATTTATTTTAATTGGAGGCTAATTACTTTACAATATTGTATTGGTTTTGCCATACATCAACATGAATCCACTACAGGTGTACACGTGTTCCCCATCCTGAACCCCCCTCCCACCTCCCGCCCCATACCATCCCTCTGGGTCATCTCAGTGCACCAGACCTGAGCACCCTGTACCATGCCTCGAACCTGGACTGGCGATTCATTTCACATATGATATTATACATGTTTCAGTGCCATTCTCCCAAATCATCCCACCCTCGCCCTCTCCCACAGAGTCCATAAGAGTGTTCTATACATCTATGTCTCTTTTGCTGTCTCGCATACAGTGTTATCGTTACCATCTTTCTAAATTCCATATATATGCATTAGTATACTGTATTGGTGTTTTTATTTCTAGCTACTTCACTCTGTATAATAGGCCCCAGTTTCATCCACCTCATTAGAACTGATTCAAATGTATTCTTTTTAATGGCTGAGTAATACTCCATTGTGTATATGTACCACCGCTTTCTTATCCATTCATCTGCTGATGGACATCTAGGTTGCTTCCATGTCCTGGCTATTATAAACAGTGCTGCCATGAACACTGGGGTGCACGTGTCTCTTTCAATTCTGGTTTCCTCAGTGTGTATGCCCAGCAGTAGGATTGCATTCACCATTGCAACAAAAAGAATAAAATACTTAGAAATATATCTACCTAAAGAAACAAAAGACCTATGTATAGAAAATTATAAAACACTGGTTAAAGAAATCAAAGAGGACACTAATAGATGGAGAAATATACCGTGTTCATGGATCAGAAGAATCAATATAGTGAAAATGAGAATACTACCCAAAGCAATCTACAGATTCAACGCAATCCCTCTCTCTTTTAATCCAAGAAGACTTTAGTGGAAGCCCGCATCCCCTTTCCTCATCCCCAGGCTCCAGGCCCTGTGTGGGGGCAGGATTCAGGAATAAAAAAGGCACAGGGTCACGCTTCAAGGTCCTGATGACTCCTCTGCTCTACTCTACCTTCAATGTGAACTTGCCATCTCAACCCACAGCACCAGGCATGCCAGCGAGCAGCCTTTTCTTTCTCCTGCTGCTCCATCACTCATCCTCTCTTCCCACCACCAAAGGGTGCTCCAGCCACGTACCCACCTCCTGTTCCTGAAACGTTGTGATCTCTGGCTAATGGACTTTTCACAGTTGTTCCCTCAGTCCCATCACTCTTCCGGCCCTGGTCCTTACCCCACCTCCTGGGTACCTCCCACCTCTCTGTAAATTGTCCAAATCCGCCTCTGAATTATTCTTAAAAAAAAAAAAAAAGAATGTGATTCTATGATACCCTTACTTAAAAGTCTGGTCTGGCTCTCTATTGCCTGTAAAGTGAACTCCAGTCTTTCTGGCACACTCCCTCACAGTCTGTCCCCAACTTCCTCTCCATCTCCAATGAAAAGAATTTTCATAACTCTGAGTCTCTGGATGTGAGATTTCTTCCATCTAGAATATTCTTCCATCTTTTTTCATCTAGAAAACTCATGTTCATCTCTCAGAGCCTTGCTCAGTTGCTAGCTCCTCTGTGAGGCCTTTCCCAAATCCCTGTGTTTTACTGTAATAGTACTTCTCACATTTGGGTGACATGTTTGTATGTCTGACTCCACAAAATTGAACTTCTTAATGTGGATCATCTGTCTCATTTTTGTGTGACCTTATTTCCCACCCATACAAATGGAGCCACAGACAATCATGTAACTCATCTCACCGTCTCATCATTCCCACTTATGTAAAGGGCTTCAGCCCCTTCACTTCCCTCCTCACCTCAGTAAATGCCTAGAGTCCCGAGTTGTCCTGCACATCCTTCTGCTTGGTACTTGGAGGATGCTGAAGGAATGAAGACAGGAAGGAATCTCGGGCAAGTGACAGTTTCTCCAAGTATAGTTTACAGCAGAATAGCAACACTTAATACTCAGGGTTATTGTTAGGGTCAGTTTAAAGCACTGCACAGTGTCTATGACATAATACATACTTTTCTATTTGAAAAGCAATTGTATGACCAGACGTCTGTCAGCTAAATACATACTTGAATAAAAAGAACAAAGACGGAAGAGGTGAAAAGTTCTGGTGAAAATGGGAACCATGGTGACGGCAACACAAATTAAGTAATTCTGATACTGCATAATACTTGTAATGGGCTTCCCAGGTGGCACAGTGGTAAAGAATTTGCCTGCCAATGCAGGAGACACAAGAGATGTGGGTTCAATCCCTGGGTCAGGGAAGATCCACTGGA
Organism: Aepyceros melampus; assembly: GCA_006408695.1. Taxonomy (NCBI): domain Eukaryota; kingdom Metazoa; phylum Chordata; class Mammalia; order Artiodactyla; family Bovidae; genus Aepyceros; species Aepyceros melampus. The sequence continues at coordinate 146,463 of SJXQ01010972.1, read as the reverse complement.
GCAGGAAATGGCAACCCACTCCATTCTTGCCTGGAGAATCCCAGGGACAGAGGAGCCTGGCGGGCTACAGTCCATCGGGTTGCAAAGAGTCGGACACAACTGAGAACACACACAATACTTGTAATAATATAAAATGATTATATACCAAATAGTTTTAATTTCCAGCTTATTAACTGCTTTGCAGTTCTGCAGGGAGAACCAAACAGCTGTTATATAAAGAGCTGAAATGAAGGGAGGATGAAGGAAAAGAGGAATGGAAAAGGATTAGAAGGATGCCTGAGTGGGCAAAAAGACTCTCCATTTGCTTTGTTTGGCAATGCATGAAGGACTGATTTGGCTGCATATTTGCAGTGATCCATGGACAGAGCAGCCTGGGGGGGGGCTACTGTCCATGGGGTGACTGTCAGGCACGACTGAGTGACTATGACTTCCATTTTTGCAGTGATACATACAATACACCTCCTTACCTTAACTGCCACCCCTTATTCCATCCCTAAGCCTCGCCTCGTCCTTTACTCCATCCTTAAACCCAGGTGAGGGCTGAGAATAACATAAGCCTGGCTGTCCCATCACTTGCCGATAAGAGAATTTTGCCTGGGCCCTGCACTACAGTAAGAATAGTAAGCACTTTACATTTATTAATTTCACCAATCCCATGGCCATCCCAAGCAGTGTGTCCTGTTATCATTTCCATTTTCGAAAATGAGGAAAGAGAGGTTAAGTATTAGAGCTTGCATAGGTCACAAAGCTAGTGGCAGAGCTGGGATTCCAGCCTGGGCATTGTGGCTCCAGAGGCCACAGCCTAAACCATTGCATTCTGCTGCCTTTCAATGAGAGAGGCACTAAAAGTTCAGTTTGTTTCCATGGATGCACCAGAACCATAGAGTGGAGCAGCTGCATGGGCAGGTCATGGAGCCCCCCAGTGGTACCTACGGTGAATAAGCTTTTAGTCTTTCTCCTTTCCCACTCTTGCTATCCTGTTTCTCTTTCTTGGAATTCTCCTTCTTTTTTCCTCTTCCACTTTTTTTCTTCCCTGATCTTATTTGTCATCCTTGCTTTCTTAATCCCAAGCCATGCTTCAGCTCTCTCAGAGTGCAAGTGGCCCTGCCATAAACCCAACATTAAGTTCACCAAAACCTAGCTGGGACCCAACACCATCCTGAGCTATGTGGCCACCAGCAGGTTATTTCCTCCTTGTCAGTTTCCACGCCTGAAATGAAGATGTTGGGTCAGGCTAGGTAAGAAAGAAAAAAAAAATTTAACGATGTCACTTGATAATTCTGGGAGTAACCGAGAGCATTTCTTCAGCCTGTAGGCTGAACTCTATGTTAAAAGAGGGTGGAACTCCAACAAAAAGTGTTCCATAGTAGTCCTGTTGTTGTTGTTCAGTCCGTAAGTTGTCTCCAACTCTTTACGACCCCATGAACTGTAGCACACCAGGCTTTCGTGTCCTTCACTATCTCCCAGATTTTGCTGAAACTCATGTCCATTGACTTAGTGATGCCATCCAACCATCTCATCCCTCTGTTGCCCCTTTCTCTTCTTGCCCTCAGTCTTTCCCAGTATCAGGGTCTTTCCCAATGAGTCGGCTGTTCGAATCAGGTGACCAAAGTATTGGAGCTTCAGCATCAGTCCTTCCAATGAATATTCGGGGTTAATTTCCTTTAAGATTCACTGGTTTGACTTCTGCTGTCCAAGGGACTCTCAAGAGTCTTCTCCAGCATCACAGTTCAAAAGCATCAATTCTTCAGTGCTCAGCTTTCTTTATGGTTCAACTCTCATATCTGTACATGACTAATGGAAAAACCATAGCCTTGACTAGATGGACCTTTGTCAGCAAAGTAATCTCTCTGCTTTTTAATACACTGTCTAGGTTTATCATAGCAATAAGAAATGTGGGTTAAATCCCTGGATCAGGAAGATCCCCTGGAGGAGGGCAAGACAACCCACTCCAGTATTCTTGTCTGGAGAATCCCATGGGCAGAGGAGACTGGCAGGTTACAGTCCATAGGATCATAAAGAGTTGGACACCACTGAAGCGACTTAGCATGCAGAAGTAACATCCCACTGCTTTCGCCAAATCCTTAGTTACAAGTAGGTCACAAGGTTGTTTCCTAAGAGTGGCTTATACCAGTGTCATCATTGTTTTCATCTTCTCTGGCTGAGCAGCATGCATTAGGTTTCTGATAGGGATGTGGTGAACTTAGTAACTTTTAAGCCCTTCTCCAATAAAGCTCCAATCCTTTGGCCACCTGATTCTAAGGGCCGACTCACTGGAAAAGACCTTGATGCTGGGAAAGATTGAGAACAGGAGGAGAAGGGGGTGAAAGAGGATGAGATGGTTGGATGCCATCACCGACTCAATGAACATGAGTTTGAGCAAACTCTGGGATACAGTGAAGGACAAGGAAGCCTGGCACGCTGTAGTCCATGGGGTCACAAAGAGTTAGACATGACTTACAGAGACTCAACAACAAAAGCCCTTCTATTTGAAAGAGGATTAAAGTCCATTATTTTCAAAAAGCACCAATTGTTATGGTGGGCAGCTTCTAAGATGGCTCCCAGTTGACCTCTCCTCCTGGTGTGTGTGTCCTGGTGTAAAGCCCTCTCCTTGAGTGTAGAAGGCACCGAGTGACTCACTGAACGAATGATTCTGCAAAAGTGGTGGGATGGCATTGCTGCTGCATGCTGCGTAATTTCAGTTGTGTCCAACTCTTTGTGATGCTATGGATTGTACCCTGCTAGGCTCCTCTGTCCATAGGATTCTCCAGGCAAGAATACTGGAGTGCGGTACCATACCCTCCTCCAGGGGATCTTTCCTGACCCAGGGATTGAACTTGCATCTCATGTCTCCTGCACTGACAGATGGGTTCTTTACCACTCATGCCACTTGAGAAGCCCACTTCTGTTGTTAGGCTACAAAAAAGACGCTGGCTGCTTCTGTCTTGCTGCCTTCTCTTTCCCTTGTTGCTCAGAGGGAAGCCAGCTGCCATGTTGGGGGCTGTCTTATGTGAGGTCCACATCCAGGGAACTGAGGGAGGCCCCTGTAACTGAGGGCATCAGTCCAATGTCTCATGAAGAGCAGAATCCTGCCTTAACCATCAGAGTGGCCTTGGGAGCAGATCCTCCCCCAGGAGAGCCTGGAGATGACCTGTGACTGCAGCCTAGTGAGAGAGACCCGGAGCTCAAGGGGCCCAGTTAGTTCACCAGCCCGTGGCTTCTCCTCCTCCTCATTTCCTCGTGTCTGACTCTTTGCAACCCTATGGACTGTAGCTTGCCAGGCTCCTGTCCATGGGATTCTCCAGACAGGAACACTGGAGTGGGTTGCCATTTCCTTCTCCAGGGGATCTTCCCAACCCAGGGACTGAACTGGTGTCTCTTACGTCTCTGGCATTGGCACGCAGGATCTTTACCACTACCGACTGCCACCTGGGAAGCCCCATGGCTTCTCAACCTGCAGCAACTTAAGAGATACTCAATGTTTCTGGCTTTAAACTGCTAAACGCATCGCTGGTACAGTTGTCCAAGTGCATTTCAGAACACTGACTTTGCATCTGACATCACATTTATTTTCAGGATAATGAAAGTGTTAGTCGCTCAGTCGTGTTTGATACTTTGCCACCCCATGGACTATAGCCTGCCAGCCTCCTCTGTCCATGGAATTTTCCAGGCAAGAACACTGGAGTGGGTTGCTATTTCCTACTCCAGAGGATCTTTCCCACCCAGGGATAGAACCCAGGTTTCCTGCATTGCAGGCAGATTCTTTACTGTCTGGATAGGAAAGAGGCAGATGAACGAAACGACAGTTGTCATAAGGTGCGACATGGTGCTGAGTAAAGGAGCAATTGTGGAAAACAGATGAGATATCAGTGTGACTTGGCTGAGGCTAATCTCTGACTTCCACACCCTGGAGTCACACTTTGCTCCTACAGCCAAGCCTGGGATTGGCCATCAAGGTACCCACCCAGCCCTGCTCCTTTCTGCTGTTAGACACCAGCCATAGTCTCAGCTGGGCCACACCTCCTGATCTACAGAGTGGGTGATTACCCACCATGAATAATAACAGGATGCACATTTATAGATACTATAAATAATAATAGGATGTGCTGTTTCATTGATCACCTGACCAGTAAGCAGTAGGAAGTTTCCACAGAGGCAAACACGCTGATCACTCTGTCATGCCTCTCTTCACCATCTGCCATGTAACCACAGAACTCTGTGTGCCTGTGTGGTGCTGCTTGGGTATGTGTCAGACAGAACCAGAAATACACAACCCATTCCTTGTCTGGTGCTTGGCAACACAGCATCCCTGTACCTATGTCAAGAATGCCATGTACAAGCAATGGAGGAAAGTGTGACCTCAGTGGTTGCCATATGTTGATTTCTTCCCTGGAAGCTTCTGAGTCACTAGGATCTTCTGCTCGGCTCAATCCACCCCCGTGCTCGGGGCACTAAGTCGGAAAGAGGAGTAACATTCTCCGTGATAACAAGCATGTTTTATGGCCAACTCCTCCATCTGTTCCTCGGGTTTCTGTCTACAAGAACGTACACAGGTTCTGCCGGATGAACGTGAGACCAGCCAAGGTCTGTGTGCGATCAGCCGTTACAGATGGGGTCATCAGGGAACTGTCGCTCTGGAAACAGAGATGCTGAGACGCACTCTTGATCTGTGCCCTTCATCTGGCCTAAGAGGGAGCAGATGACAAGTACAATGAAGATGAATTCACCCTGGAGGAAAGAAAAGGAATGGCTTCAGATACAGTACTCTGGGGTCTCCATAAATGGTTGACTTTCTCATTTGGTGTTTCATGGGGTTTTGTAAAGAAGAAAAAAGGTGTTGGGTTAATAAAAACTGACTTTGTATTTCCGTTTTTATTTTCTAAAAGAAAATGTAAATGTTACTGTAAGGTCATTCAATATTTTTAAATGTCAGATAGCCATAGGACACTAGCAAGTCCAGTACCATCCTGCCCTGGGCCTTGTGCTCTAGGAAGCTTTGCTCTGCCCACCCCCCAGGAGCCCATGCCATCCTGTTCTCCTTCCTGACCTTGTCTGTGTACCCGGGATCCCCTCAGGACCTGCAGTCTTCCTTCTCAGGCTCCTAACAGAAAACTGCTCTGCTGGTATGTGTAACTGGAGGCCTGAAGACAGTAGATCTTAGAAGCTCTCATCACAAGAACAAAAAAATCCATAACTACGTGTGATGGTGGATATTTATTAGACTTACTGTGGTAATTATTTCACAGGATACACAAACATCAAGTCATTATTATGTTGTACACTGAGAGTAACCTAATGTTAGATGTCAATTATATCTTAATATTAAAAAAAAATGTGAGGTAATGGTTGTGCTAACTAATGTTGTGGTAACCATTTTATAATGTATCAAATCATCTTATTGGACACCTTAAGTTTACAGACAGTTATATGTCAAATATATCTTAATAAAGATGGAAAACAACCACAAAACAAACAACTGGAGTTCTGGTAAGTAGGGGTGTGGACACGTGGGTCGGGAGGCTCACCTAAGCATGCCTGGGCCCTGGAAGGTTCACAGCTAGGCTGGGGAGGGGGCCATGGGCTGGGGCCACACTCCCTATGCCATCCTGTCCTGGAACAGAACTCCAAGAATTTTAAATTCAAGTGTGGATGTCAAGACCTTTTTGAAGGCATCTTCGTCAAGGTAGGAAAATGGAACATAGCTTATAACTTTTAAACATTTAGTATCTTGATCTCCAATTGCATTCTTTCCCTAACCTCCCCTCCTTGCCTCCCACCGCCACCATCACTTGTTAGGGGAGATCCCAAAATGAACCTATTTCTTAATATAATAGATATACTGATGTATTAAAACATTGTTAGAATAGTAATACTACTTCTAGACTTAAATAATTTTGGTTTACCAACAGTTTATTTTGGATCTCATCTTAATTTATATTTTTTGAGGCAAGGATTATTGGTATAATAAAATTTTTTGAAATTGACTGATGTTGCTGTAGGTACAGAAAAAACGCCTTCTGACTATTCTTCCCTAGATGGAAAAACTTTCTGGATTTTCATCCAAAGCCTACATTTAAAGGTAAATGTGTTTCTGTCCTTTAATCTTTTGATTATCCAGGTGTTTGATTCTCTAGGACTTACTGTTTTTCAAAAATCAAATCACTTCACTTCCTCCTTGATTCAACTTGCTAAAATTAGAGGACCTCTGTATTAATAGTTTAACAACTTATGGTATAGCACAACATGAAATATCATGCAAGAGTTTAAAATGATCGTTATGACTGAGAAATAAGGGAAATATAACTAAAGTGAAAACCGTACAGCACAAAATAGTGTGTGTGCGTTATTACCGAAACTGAAATACCTACAAGAGAACGATCACATGCAGGTGCAAACTCTTACAGTAACTACTAATGAATGTTCGTTCATCCTACTGTTCAATGCAACACTGTTTACAGTAAGAGACCTGGAAGTAACCTAAATATCCTAAATTCAGCAACGTAAATATCAACAGATGAATGGATAAAGAAGATATTGTACCTATATACAATGGAATATTACTTAACCATAAAAAAGAATGAAATAACGCCATCTATAGCATGGATAGACCTAAAGATTATCATACTAAGTGAGTTGAGTCAGAAAGAGAAAGACAAATAACCATATGGTCTCCTTTATATATGGAATCTAAAAAAAAAAAAACACAAAACGATACAAAGGAACTTACATACAAAACAGAAATAGACCCACAGACTTTGGAAAAAAAGAAAAACTTATAGTTACCAAAGCGGGGAGAGAGGGATAAATTAGGAGGTTGGGATTAACATATACACACTACTATATATAATAAAGATAAACAACAAGGATTACTGTATAGCACATGGAACTATGCTCAGTATTTTGTAATAACCCGTAAGGGAAAAGAATCTGAAAAAGAACAGATAAATGTATAACTGAATCACTTTGCTGTATACCTGAAAATAACATTGTAAATCAGTTATACTTCAACTTAAAAAAAAAGATTTATTTAAAATGACAGAATTACGGGGGATTTAAAAATTTTCTAAAGTTTGAGTAGACTTATCTTCCCAATAAAGCATTTATATCAAATCTTGGGCTATTTTCTCATTATTTTTCTTTGCCACCCCTTCTCTACTGTTGTGCCCTAGGCCAGACAGTGGTTCTTGGTGGGCTGCAGGATACTGCCTGGACTTGGCACTGAAACTTGGAGCTAAGACAGCTAATGTTTTTACTCCAGAGCCCAGGGATACTGTGTCCCATGAATGCATGCCATGAGGGGACGGGCCTCTGAATTCTAATCTTCATAGACAGTCCAGAAATAAAACATGCGTACCAGTCATTCATCCTTACAGCAAGAGAGGCACACGTCAAAAAGGCAGAGACTACATACTTGCTTAAGGAACTCCTGGACTCTGGTCCTTTGGCCAGTCTCTTTGAAAGTGCATGATATTGTGAAATAGAAAAACCTAAAGGCAGAAGTAAAAACCAAAACACTTTGATAGACTTTTGCTCATCACTGCATGCTTCTACATGAATGCATAAAAGGTCTGTGCAGTATAGAAGGTATTTCTGGTTAAAAAGCAGTATGATTGACTCAATTTTTTTTAAACATCCAGAGAGATTTTTGTCAATGTCAGTGATACCATTTTGGGTTAATTTCATAATGATAAATAAATCTTCACAACTGTATGATTTTTCCATTGTTCATCCAGTACTACAGGTAAAAAAAAAAAAAAAAAAACTTGGAAGGGTTAACTTCCTGAAAGATCTTGTATTCACACAGTTATTTTGTTCCAAAGTTTCAGTTATTTCTGCCACACTACTAGTAAAGAAATAAATTATATAAAATTAAACATGCATATGTACAACAGAAATTATATATTCTGTATATAACAGAAATTACATGGTTGCATACAGAAATTTTATAATGTGTATATATAACTGAAGTTATTAATATACATAGTACATATACAAACATATTGTATGCACTCAGGAATAAAGTTCCAAAAGAGAGATTGGAAAGTCACTGATAAAACTGTAAAGCTTCCCACAGCAACTGCTTTAAAGGCCAGCAACTCTCTTCGAGACACATAAGGTACTTGGGTGTTTTTACCACTGTTCCTCACTGTTTTATCATAATTTCTTAAATTCGCCTGGCACATATTAGGTGTTTTATCAATATTCACTTAATCCGATCCCATGGACTATACAGTCCATGGAATTCTCCAGGCCAGAATACTGGAGTGGGGAGCCTTTCCCTTTTCCAAGAGGATCTTCCCAACCCAGGGATCAAACCCAGGTCTCCTTCATTGCAGGTGGATTCTTTCCAGCTGAGCCATCAGAGAAGCCCAAGAATACTATAGTGGGTAGCCTATCTCTTCTCCAGCAGATCTTCCTGACCCAGGAATCAAACCAGGGTCTCCTGCATTGCAGGTGGATTCTTTACCAGCTGAGCTACCGGGGAATCCCACAAAATGCCTGAAGAGCTGGCTTACTCAGTTGAGATAGAGATTAGACATGATTTTCAAGGAGGTAGGGGACATTCAACCTTCCCTACCAACTATCTCCAGTCAATTTAGTGCCCACTCTACACCCAAGAATATCACAGCCAATGGAGGTGTCAAATCATAACACAAACTATTCCCTCTCATTCTGTTGTTCCTCTAGGGGGACTTGTTCCCATCAAACACCCTATCCCTAGTGTGATTAACATTTACCCCCTTGGACCACTTTTCTAACTATATGCATGTATGCACCCCACTCCAGTACTCTTGCCTGGAAAATCCCATGGATGGAGGAGCCTGGTAGGCTTCAGTCCATGGGGTCGCTAAGTCGGACCTGACTGAGCGACTTCACTTTCACCTTTCACTTCCATGCATTGGAGAAGGAAATGGCAACCCACTCCAGTGTTCTTGCCTGGAGAATCCCAAGGACGGGGGAGCCTGGTGGGCTGCCATCTATGGGGTCGCACAGAGTCGGACACGACTGAAGTGACTTAGCAGCAGTAGCAATATAAATTCACTGCAAAAAAATTACCAATCAAAGTATATCAAATGAAAAGAGAAGTTTTCCTCCCATCACCATCTTGCTCTCTAGAGAGAGCCTCTATTAAAAGTTTGGTTATATGTAAAACTACTGTTAGTGATGGAGGTATCCTGGGATTACCTCATGGTTGTTTAGAAAAAGTATTGAGAATCATGTCCCTAAAGCCAAGGTTCATTGCCAAGCATGGAAGGAGCTTCATGGAGATGTGGGGTCTTCATTACTAAAAGAGGAAGCAAAGACTTGGTAGTGATGTTAAAAAGAATGTCAATCGTTGGCTAGGGTTGGTTGAGTTAGAGCCAGGGGAGGAGAAGGCACTGAATTCAATGACTTTTATTATTCCTTTCAAACCAATAGCCTAGCATTTATACCAATAAATTGATCACCCCAAAGGTAGGGGAAAATTCCAATGCAACTTTAATGCCATAACTTAAGTGGAGGAGAAAATGATAACAGAAAATCCAATATATAAAATCCAAGTTTACAGAACAAGTTGTTCAGTCGCTCAGTCTTGTCTGACTCTTTACGACGATAGGGACTATAGCTCATCAGGTTCTTCTGTCCTTCACTATCATCCAGAGTTTGGTGAAATTCATGTCCATTGAGTTGGTGATGTTCTCTAATTTCATCCTCTGCTCCCCCTTCTCCTGCCCTCAGTCTTTCCCAGCATCAGGGTCTTTTCCAGTGAGTCTGCTTTATGCATAGAACAAGTTGCTTTGCAGGAAACATTGCACTTCTTTTCTAATACAGATTTCTTTTAACTAGGCATTTTGTTGTGTTCAAAATATGCTTCATTTTTTAAAATTAAATGTTCTATTTACACTTAAAAAATATTCCCTCAATGAATGAATGAAATGCCAGCAACAGGGAACTCATAGGTCTCAGGAACCATGGTGTGTGTATATTAAGAGGTGGGGACCACATAGTGGGACAGCCCAAAGAGTATCTTTCCACACTACAGAGGAAGCTTAACCCCCCAGGTCCAGGACAACAAACATCAGTGTATTCTCTGGACATTGTTCCTTCTCTGCCTGCCAAAATTCCTGCCACATAATCTGGATTAAACTTGAAGTACTTCCCTCTCCTCATTTCTTGATGTAGTCGTCTCTGGGAGGTGTGAGTAGACTCCATAGTCAGGATGTGAGGTGGTAACAATGGCCTGGCCCATGAGACATTTCTTCACATCTAACTGGTTTCATTTTCAATCATGTGACCTGCACAGTTAGTAGCTTCTGCAACTTAAGGGAAATACAATTTGTGGAATATCTCAAAGTATCTTTTTAGGCATAAATAAAACATGTAAGGTTTACAGTTTCTAAATTCATGCTGTTTTATTTTCAAATCAATTTCAGAAACATGGGCATTGACAACTGCTAGAAATTATTTGGCAGCAAATAACACGGGACACAGTAATTTATGTGCAAGGAGATCATTTGCCTCCAAGGTCGATAACATTATTTTCACATGAACAAAAATGGACATTATGTCCTCAATTTATAATCCCAAAGCATAATATTTAGTATTTTCAGCAATGCATCTTATGGCACAACAGAACAGAGTAACAAAAGATAATGCAGAAAAATAAAGAGGTTATATCAAAGGATGACTTGATCCTGTCAAGGATTGAAGGGGAAGGGTATTGCACAACATAAATCTGTGACATTGAGAAAAAGAACACTGTGATTTCAGAAGTATATAACTCAGTAAAAATTATTATTTTCCCTTGGGATCTTAATTTCCCAGAACAGAAAAATAATTGCTGTTAGTATATAATCATGTAATACATATTCAGTTCAGTTGCTCAGTCATGTCCGACTCTTTGCGACCCCATGAATCGCAGCACGCCAGGCCTTCCTGTTCATCACCAACTCCCAGAATTCACTCAGACTCACGTCCATCGAGTCAGTGATGCCATCCAGCCATCTCATCCTCTGTCGTCCCCTTCTCCTCCTGCCTCCAATCCCTCCCAGCATCAGAGTATTTTCCAAGGAGTCAACTCTTCGCATGAGGTGGCCAAAGTATTGGAGTTTCAGCTTTACCATCATTCCTTCCAAAGAAATCCCAGGGTTGATCTCCCTCAGAATGGACTGGTTGGATCTCCTTGCAGTCCAAGGGACTCTCAAGAGTCTTCTCCAACACCACAGTTCAAAAGCGTCAATTTTCCAGCACTCAGCCTTCTTCACAGCCCAACTCTCACATCCATACATGACCACTGGAAAAACCATAGCCTTGACTAGACGGACCTTAGTCGGCAAAGTAATGTCTCTGCTTTTGAATATACTATCTAGGTTGGTCATAACTTTTCTTCCAAGGAGTAAGCGCCTTTTAATTTCATGGCTGCAGTCACCATCTGCAGTGATTTTGGAGCCCAAAAAAACAAAGTCTGACACTGTTTCTACTGTTTCCCCATCTATTTCCCATGAAGTGATGGGGCCAGATGCCATGATCTTCGTTTTCTGAATGTTGAGCTTTAAGCCAACTTTTTCACTCTCCTCTTTCACTTTCAACAAGAGGCTTTTTAGCTCCTCCTCACTTTCTGCCATAAGGGTGGTGTCATCTGCATATCTGAGGTTATTGATATTTCTCCCAGCAATCTTGATTCCAGCTTGTGTTTCTTCCAGTCCAGCGTTTCTCATGATGTACTCTGCATAGAAGTTAAATAAGCAGGGTGACAATATACAGCCTTGACGTACTCCTTTTCCTATTTGGAACCAGTCTGTTGTTCCATATCCAGTTCTAACTGTTGCTTCCTGACCTGCATACAGATATCTCAAGAGGCAGGTCAGGTGGTCTGGTATTCCCATCTCTTTCAGAATTTTCCACAGTTTACTGTGATCCACACAGTCAAAGGCTTTGGCATAGTCAATAAAGCAGAAATAGATGTTTTTCTGGAACTCTCTTGCTTTTTCCATGATCCAGTGGATGTTGGCAATTTGATCTGTGGTTCCTCTGCCTTTTCTAAAACCAGCTTGAACATCAGGGAGTTCACGGTTCACATATTGCTGAAGTCTGGCTTGGAGAAGTTTGAGCATTACTTTACTAGCATGTGAGATGAGTGCAATTGTGCGGTAGTTTGAGCATTCTTTAGCATTGCCTTTCTTTGGAATTGGGATGAAAACTGACCTTTTCCAGTCCTGTGGCCACTGCTGAGTTTTCCAAATTTGCTGGCAAATTGAGTGCAGCACTTTCACAGCATCATCTTTCAGGATTTGAAACAGCTCAACTGGAATTCCATCACCTCCACTAGCTTTGTTCGTAGTGACGCTTTACCTACATTATTCTTAAGGCTCAAAGAACTCTGTGTTTCAGGTTTGAAAACTCTCAGGGAGGTGAACTTGCCTAGGGCCTCACTTTGAGCCCATCTGTGTTTAGACAAAGACCTTCATCTTAACACAAAACCTATTACCTCCCTTAGGCTATGATCAAGGACTTGAGAGAAAGTAGATACAGAACTGGACAACACTGTTTGATTTGTGCGCTCCCAAAGTGTCCAAGATTCTGCTCACTGTACTGTTTTATTTTTCTGAAATCCAGGTCATCACAGAATCATTCAAGGACACATTTCTTTCATATACTTAAATCTGAGTCAGGTTCATGATACAAATGGCACTTAATACATGTCATTTAGATGACTAAGTATTCCTATTTTAGAAAAATTTAAGCAATCTCCCAGAAATGCAAATCTTGTGTGACACTGGGTAAGAATACAAATCCCCACTATGATCAGAGCCTATTTATTGCAACCAATACCCCCACCCCCAGTGATTATTTGGAAAGCAGTGGAAAGAGTTCTTGGCTGGGAATTTACTGGCTCAAGCCATCATACTAAACAAGATGAAGTCAGACAAGCCTTTGAGTTTTAAGTGCTATATTTTATATATTCCTCGTGGAATAACAATGCTGGCCTTGCCAAGCCCACAGGACAGCTGTTATAATAAAATAAAGAAATTTATTTGAAGGTGTTCTGCAAAGTACACAAATGCCATAAGCAACTATAAATAAGTTTTGTATACAAATATAGACTACAGTTATTTTGACTATTGAGGGCTCCACCCACAAATTTACTAGAATAAGATGTATATTTAAGGATCTTGGCAACAAGGCAGTCCAGTAAGAACGGGTTTTAGAATGCACATATACTATAGTAAAAGGTGGAAAAAAGCTCACATTTCAAACAAAAGAAAACTTGTTTCTGTGCCCAGAGGGTTGTATTTGAGTTCCTGTCAGGAGGTAAGACAAGCAAACACTATGAATGATGTATTTACCTCGGCACCAAGTGAGAGAGAATGTTAGGCTTTGTAACCTGTGTGATTCTCAGTCGGGAAAGGGTTGTGCGCACACTGAGGAAAAGGATCCCAGCCATGATTCTATGCACCAGCACAGGGAACCAGCCTCATTTTCAGATTTTAAAGTAATCGGATTCAGAAAGTACCTTTAAAGCATCTTCATTTTCCCCACTTCTCATAACTGTGTAAAACAGATCATTCAATTAAGTCCGACTTACAAATACTTGGGCTTCCCTGATAGCTCAGTTGGTAAAGAATCCACGTGCAGTGCAGGAGACCTGGATTCAAGCCCTGGGTTGGGAAGAGCCCCTGGAGAAGGGAAAGGCTTCCCACTCCAGTATTCTGGGCTGGAGAATTCCATGGACTGTATAGTCCATGGGGGTCACAAAGAGTCAGACACACTGAGTGACTTGCACTTTCACTTTCTACAAATGCTAAGGGCCTATAATGTATCTAGCCGGGTGTTAGAAACTGAGAGTTGGAAGCAGCATGTGACCAGCTGGGTAGGGAATGCATAATACAGATAAAAATAAAGAAAGCTACATTATAGCAATTATTTGTTGCTCAATGAGAATTTTCTTTTTCTCTCATGCTTCATAAAGAAGCATATATGATAGTTCTATTTACATCTTTTAAACTTGTCATCATGACTTTTCAGGGGTTTCTAAATGACTGCAGTGCATATAAGATTGTGAAAATTGCTCTGAAGAAAGTTGAAGTCTTACTCTGTGAGCTGATGATTGTATTTGTGATGGGCCGGATGGTAGCAGTAGTTTTCCACACACTATTATAGACACCTGGGTTACTCCATCAGGAGATCAAGACATAGCCACTCAAAAAATGAGAGTAGTATAAGCCTGTATCACACAATTCTTAACCATCTAATCTTCATCAAAACCTGTGAAGTGCCTATTTCTTTGTTATACACTATATGCAGATGTTAGTATATCTGCATTAGATACTAAGCAAATAGTCTAGAGTTTCATTACTTCTATAATTTCTGAGTGTCAGCATTGGTACTTTTCACATAATTCAATTCAGGAAATGGAATTCAACATGTTTAGATGTGCATGGATTAACTGTATCCTGATACCTAACAAGTTCATTCAAAATTAGCAAAATAACAGCACCTATAATTTACAAGGTGTAGTTTTAACATTTGAGACACAGAAAAAAAAGTGATTTTAAATGGCTCTTAATTCTACTATTATTTTTTAAAAACATGTTTTTAAGGCCAAATCTGAAAGGCAGGGAGAGGGGCAAGTTACTCTAGTTTTATTTAACTTTTTAAATTTGAGGGACTTTTTAAGAATTCCTTAGATTGTTCATATAGTATCACAAACACAGAAGCATGGTGACATGTTTGCTACCATAGAACATCTGTTTTTGAAAAGGTGGTACAATTGTACAAAACGTAATGAAGGTAAGACCTTTCTTTGCAAAACTCCTACAGTGAATTCCAAAGACTGGGTGTCTTGGCATAAAACGTTGGATGACTTTTTCTTTTTCATATTCTGCTGTTTGGCCAAGGTATGGGTTATTTTTAATTATACTCAGAGTTCTTTTAAAATTATTTTGATAGGCTATTTAATTATAACACTACATTAAATACTTTCTGGGGCAAGGTGTGTTGGGAATACAATGTCACACAATTAATGTAAAATCACACTGCCTTTCTTCCTTTGCAGATAACTGGATTGATTTTTGGCTTGCTGTTATCATTTTGTTTTTTACAAACATTGTCAATAGCAGTACATTGTATAAGAAAGAGTGCTGTGCTTAGTCATTCAGTTGTGTCCAACTCTTTGCGAGTCCATGGACTGTAGCCAAGAATGAGTGCTACCAAGTCATAATTGTTAACTTACTATTTTATTCTTCTATAAGATAAGCACATTTATCTTAGTCTGATCCTTGAAAATTGTCTAAAAATATAAATCAGGTATTAAATGTGATGTAGATGAGAATAAAATACATGAAGGGATAGTAAGGTGTTTGTTATTTTAGATAATTTAAGAAAGACAGCTATCCACCCATGTCCACATTATGATCAATAACTTCCCATTTATAATGAAAAGGTTATTTGTTTTCTCTTTGGGGAAGGCTACAGAGCCCAAATGTAATAGCAGGCAAGAAATGTAAGACTTTTCTCATCACCACCATCATCATCTCAGTGCTAATATAAAAAAAGGATAGATAGCACCTTGGTCTGAAAATTACATGGAAATGTTAGCTACGACTATTACTGGGTCTCAACCATTTCAGACCATGCAATCTGTTCACATTCAATCAAACTAAAATCTTTAAAATACAACTCACCATACATATTGTCTAGAGGTAAGGAATGAATCCATATTAAAATTTTTCATCATGAATGTGAGTCAACATTAGTCAATACTTCAAAAGACTCAATTAATAATATGTATCTGTGGAGTGTAATGAATATTCAATTGACTTGCATCAGTTGAATAAAGTTACAATGAACAAGGCAATCAATCTGACTCTTGAGAGACACACATTTATCAAACCCCTGGACCAGTACATGAAAACACTTTCGTTCAGGGCCATCTGTACTCTATGAATCCTTTTTCGGAGGGTGGATAGCTCTGCCAGGAACAGAACAAACTGTTTTTTAATGTGATCTCCCTCCTTCCTAGTCATGACAGAGTAACTGCCACAGATTTGGTCCAAAAAGTAAGACTAAGTGAACAGTTTAGTTGTATTTAAACTTGGCAAAAGAAAAAAAAGAACAAGTGAACAAGGGGAAACGAATGCACAAAGAATTCCTGAGATGGAATCAAAATGGAATTTTATAAATATGCACCTTAACTCTGGGCAAAGTATACCCTCAATTTCTTGTGGAAGAAATACATCATTTCTATTGTGAAGATAAGCAGCTCGTGGTTCTGAAAGGGAGCAATATTGGTATTTTGGGTGGAAGAGTTCATTATGAGAGGCTGCCCTGTGCATTGTATATATAACATTTACTGTCTCTGACTCCTGGGGGGTACTAAAGGGCAGCAGTTCCCCCAATCTCCCCTCACTCTCTCAGATTTTCAAATCCTTCCAGGGAGAAGGGTAATACCACTCCTAGTAGATAACCACTGTGGTATACAAGGACACAGAAAGTATTCACACAATTAGATGTTAGAATTATACTTCACTGATTAAACTTGAGTTTACAGATTCAGTTTAGTAAACAGGATCTGAAATATCTTCACATTTCATAAAATGACATTCTAGGGAAGACGTATAGAAGAAGCACTGCTGAGAAAATGGGTTCATCTGCCACTTCCTAGCTGGGATATCTTGGGAAACATTTTCTTTCTAAGAGATAATTATGCTATTCATTTCATAGGCTTACATGTGAGTATTAAATGTGCTAAATAATACATGCAGCCTGCCTAGCTCAGCTTCTGGTACTTAGCAAACACTCAAATGTCATGGCTGTAATGCATAAAGGGAGCAAGAGGAAGTTTATGCATTTAATAGCTGTCATTCACGAGGAGCACAAATCTGTCAGAACACACATTGGATGAACAAAGGTAAATTATGGCAGCTTTAAAAACAACTAAAAAATAAATCAAGTGGCCAATTTCTGCTACTAGAAATGTCTTTATCTGTTGTCCTGTTAACTGGTGAAAGAAAAATAAGGAAGTGTACCCTTTCACAAACTCACAAAGCCTGAGATGAGCTTTCATGTTGATTGTTTTTAATTAATTTAATTGGAGGCTAATTACAATACTGTGGTGCCCATACACTGTCATGCGTCGGCCACAGGTGTACATGTGTCCCCCATCCTGAAGCCCCCCTCCCTCCTCCCTCCCCAGCCCATCCCTCTGGGCTGTCCCAGTGCACCAGCTTTGAGTGCTGTTTCATGCATTGAACTTGGACTGATGATCTATTTCACATATACATGTTTCAAGGCTATTCTCTCAAATCACCCCACCCTCACCTTCTCCCACAGAGCCCGAAAGTATTTTTATATCTGCATCTCTTCTGCTGTCTTGCATATAATATCATCACCATCTTTCTTCACTCTATAATAGGCTTCAGTTTCATCCACCTCATTAGAACTGACTCAAATGCATTCCTTTTAATGGCTGAGTAATACTCCATGGTGTATATGTACCACACATTTCTTATCCATTCGTCTGTCGATGGACATCTAGGTTGCTTCCATGTCCTGGCTATTGTAAACAGTGCTGCGATGAACACTAGGGTACACATGTCTCTTTCAATTCTGGTTTTCTCGGTGTGTATGCCCAGCAGTGGAATTACTGGGTCATATGGCAGTTCTTTTGTTTTTTAAGCAATCTCCACACTGTTCTCCTAGGTGCTGTACTAGTTTGCATTCTCACCAACAGTGTAACAGGGTTCCCTTTTCTCCACACCCTCTGCAGCATTTATAGTTTGTAGACTTTTTGATAGATAGACTTTTTGATTCTGACTGGCATGAGATGGTACCTCATTGTGGTTTTGATTTGCATTCTCTGATGAGTGATGTTGAGCATCTTTTCATGTGTTTGTTAGCCATCTGTATGTCTTCTGTGGAGAAATGTCTGTTTAGTTCTTTGGCCCATTTTTTGATTGGGTAGTTTTTCTGGTATTGAGCTGCATGAGCTGTTTGTATATTTTGGAGATTAATTGACAGTTGCTTTGTTTGCTTTTATTTTCTCCCATTCTGAAGGCTGTCTTTTCACTTTGCTTAGTTTCCTTCACTGTGCAAAAGCTTTTAAGTTTAATTAAGTCCCATTTATTTTTGCTTTTATTTCCATTACTCTGGGAGTTGGGTCATATAGGATCTTGCTGTGATTTATGTCAGAGAGTGTTTTGCTTGTTTTCCTCTAAGTTTTATAGTTTCTGGCCTTACATTTAGATCTTTAATTCATTTTGAGTTTACTTCTGTGTATGGTGTTAGAAAGTGTTCTAGTTTCATTCTTTTACAAGTGGTTGACCAGTTTTTCCAGAACCATTTGTTCAAGAGATTGTCTTTTCTCCATTGTATATTTTTGTCTCCTTTGTCAAAGATAAATATTGAGTCCAAAGTGCATGGATTTATCTCTGGGCTTTCTATTTTGTTCCTTTGAGCTATATTTCTGTCTTTGTGCCAGTACCATAAGTCTTGATGACTGTAGCTTTCTAGTATAGTCTGAAGTCAGGCAGGTTGATTTCTCCAGTTCCATTCTTCTTTCTCAAGATTGCTTTGGCTATTCGAGGATTTTTGTATTTCCATACTAGGTGTGAAATTATTTGTTCTAGTTCTGTGAAAAATACTGTTGGTAGCTTGATAGGGATTGCACTGAATCTATAGATTGTTTTGGGTAGTATACTCGTTTTCACTATATTGACTCTTCCAATCCACGAACATGGTATACTTCTCTATCTATTTGTGTCATCTTTGATTTCTTTCCTCAGTGTTTTATAGTTTTCTATATATAGGTCTTTTGTTTCTTTAGGTAAATTTATTCATAAGTATTTTATTCTTTTCATTGCAATGGTAAATGGGATTGTTCCTTAATTTCTCTCTTTTCTCATTATTAGTGTATAGGAATGCAAGGAATTTTTGTGTATTAATTTTATATCCTGCATATGTTGATTGTTTTGAGCCACTGTTTAAATTCATCACTGGCTCCTGTTCTAACTAAATACATTTCAGGAACTTCTACACTTGAGAGCTTGTAATTGCTTAGCCTATGTAAAAGGATTTTGTTTCATTAGTTAGTATCAACACAGAAATCTACAATGAAGAAATATGAAAAGGAAAGCAAGCTAACTCCTTAACTCTAAATCTAATGAATGTCTTAAGCATCTACTGCACTGATCTTCTCTAAAGTAGTCTATAATTCCTGTTTTTAGTGATTGAGACTGAAACACTAACCCAATTCATTTAATCAGAAATAAATTCAAAATATTTTACATAAGAATAGACAAAATGTTAAAATCTAACTCAGTAACTTACTAGTTACTGAGCACCTGCAACAATAAAAGACCATCTAATTCAGAATTAGATCTGATCTTTCTCAATCAATATTATTTCCAGAGATTTAAATCCTTTACACCAGTTAAATCTGTTTAATAATTAACTGCAACATTTAGTATATATACATACTGCTGTATAATTGGAATTGCACACTTAAAAATACTTAGAAATAAATTCTACAAAAGGTGTATAGGATATACACACTGAAAACTACAAAACACTACTTAGAAACAAAATTTTTTTAATCTAAATAAAATGGAGATAGACCATGTTCATTGTATCCTTCAAAGGACAGACACAATTGATCAATACTGTTAATATGTCAGTTCCCTCAACTTAATACATTCAATGCAATCCCTATCGGAATTTCAGCTGTGTGTGTGTGTGTGTGTACATGAGCTCTAACAAACTGATTCTAAAATTTATGTGGAAATGCAAAGGGACTAGAAAAAAAAAAAAGTAAGTTTGAAAAAGCCTAAGTTGAAAGAATTCTACTGTCTGATTTTAAAACTTACATACAGCTATAGTAACAGGACACTACGGTACTAGTAGAAATTAACATATAGGTCAATGGAACAGAAAAGAGTGTCCAGAAATCAACTCACAAATACAAGGATAATAGATTTCTGACAAAAGAACAAAGATAAATCAGTGGTGAGAGGATTTTTTTTTTTTAAACAAATGATGCTGGTGGTGGTGGTGGTTAGTCACTAAGTTGTGTCCGACTCTTAAAACCCCATGTACTGTAGCCTGTCAGGCTCCTCTGTCCATGGGATCCTCCAGGCAAGAATACTAGAGTGGGTTGCCATTTCCTTCTCCAGGGGATCTTCCCAAGCTGGTGGCTCAGAGGTAAAGAATCCACCTGCAATGTGGGAGACCTGGGTTCAACTCCTGGATAGGGAAGATCCCCTTGGAGAAGGGAATGGCACCCCACTCCAGTATTCTTGCCTGGAAAATTCCACAGAGGAGACTGGTGGGCTATAGTCTGTTGCTGCTGCTGCTGCTAAGTTGCTTCAGTCGTGTTCGACTCTGTGCGACCCCATAGACGGCAGCCAACCAGGCTCCCCCGTCCCTGGGATTCTCCAGGCAAGAACACTGGAGTGGGCTGCCATTTCCTTCTCCAATGCATGAAAGTGAAAATGAAGTTGCTCAGTCGTGTCCAACTCTTAGCAACCCCATGGACTGTAGTCCACCAGGCTCCTCCATCCATGGGATTCTCCAGGCAAGAACACTGGAGTGGGTTGCCATTTCCTTCTCTGGGCTATAGTCTAGGGGGTCACAAAGAATCAGACATGACTGAGCGACTAACAAATGATGCTGGCACAACTATTATCCTTATGCAAAAGAGAGAAAGAGAGATTTGACCCTCATTCACACCATATAGGTTTCCCAGGTGGCTCAGTGGTAAAGATTCCGCCTGCTAATGCAGGAAACATGGGTTCCATCCCTGGATGAGGAAGAAACTCTGGAGAAGGAAATGTCAACCCACTCTAGTATTCCTACCTGGAGAATTCCATGGTCAGAGGCGTCTGTCTGGTGGGCTAGTTTCCATGGGGTTGTAAAGAGCTGGACACACTGAGTGACTGAACACACATGCACATATATACAAAATTAACTCAAAAGGATAAATTGATAACCTGACCATCAAAATTAAAAACTCATATGCACACTTAAAACACACGACTGAAAATATGAAAAGGCAAGCCACTGACTGGGAGATACATATTATCTGGCAAGAGACTTGTATCTAGAATATAAAGAACTTCTGTGCAACTCAATAACAATAAACCATTTAAAAATGGGCAAAAGAGTTGAATGGATATTTCATCAAAGAAGACATACAAATGACATACACATAACTATTAAATACCTCAAAAGATACTCAACATCAATAGCTATTGGAAGCGTTAGTCACTCAGTCATGTCCGAATCTTTGCAACCCCATGGACTATAATGAAAAAGAGCCAACTACTGTTATGTTACAGCCTGGATAAATCTCAGCAACATGCTAAGTGAAAAGAAAACAGATGCAGAAGATTATATACTGTATGATCCCATTTATAGGAAATATCCAGAAACAGCAACTCTACAGACAGAAAGCACATCACTGGTTGTCTGGAGCAGGGACAGCAGTAGGCAGTGGCTATAAACAAGCATGAGGCAAGATCTGTGGCTGACGGCTTTGCTCTAAAACTGGACTGATGGTTGCACAACTCCATAAATCTGCCACAAAGCGCTGGACACTTGCAGTGGATGGCTTTTTTGGTATGGAAATTACACCTCAATCAAGCTATAAAAAATGAAGGAGAAAAAAAGACTTCACGTGAAAGCAGGAATGATCCAATATGGGTGATGTAAAGTGTGGAGTCAATCTTGAAACAAAGATGTCAGTTAATAAATATTTGCACAATCAATAATGAACTTTTGAACCTAGCTACTTGAGAGAAAGAAAAAGTTTAAAACATTTATGATTTTTCTCTTTACCTTTTTATTTTTTTTTTTTTTGGCATGTGTGACCTTAGTTCCTAAAATCCTCTGTAGTAAAGTGCTGGAAATATGGAGTTTTAACCACTGGACTGCCAAGGAAGTCCCTTATTAACTTATTATTATTATTAGGAATAACAGTAATAGTACCTCTTCTACAGGGATATAAATAATATAATGAGATAGTAGACATAAAGTTTTCTGCATAGTGTTTGGCATTTAAGTGCTAGATATTAGCTAGTAATAATCATAAAAATACTCACACTTCCTCTATAGATGTAAAAACACTTAAGCACATTTCTCTCTCTACTTTCAGAGCTATGAAATTTTTCTTATGGTAAAAATGGAACTTTACTGGTTTAGCTGTAAAACTATTGACAATAGATACATTTTGGTTTTTCAATCATTTTTCAAAATATAGCCACTTGCAAGGCATACATCATTGTATTTTTTTAAAAATCAAAATAATTTTAAGAATGACATATATTAGCATGAATGAAAACTAGTTGATTTAAATGGATTTATCAAGAAGCATAAACTGTGTGCCAAAGACATCAGTTAAATCTTACGAGAATAAGTGATATGAATGAATAAGTAGGAATATCCTAATTTCCTCTCTGACATTTAACTCATTTGATCACTGTTTACTTCTATAAATTATCACAGAATTATTGCATTGGAAGGAACCTAATTAGGCCATTATCTATCTTTAAAACTTTAAAACATTATTCTCATAAAAAACTGATTGTACTTTAAAAACAGTCCAATAAAGAACCCATAACCTACTTGGTAGCGTGTCTTCATATTTCAGAAGAGTATCCTTTTCTTCTGTTCTTTTCTGAAAAGAAATCCACTCTGCTTTTGGACAAAGGAAAGCACTGGCTTCATTGCAAAGTGAAGGTTATCTCAGGTGAATGACATAATTCTTCAGGTAATCAGTTTCAAGTACAAATGGGGACAACTGAAAATGGGTGCGCCACCCAACTGGTGTACCTTTTGTTGGAGAGTGAGAAAAGCAAAAGCAACAAGGACAGAAACAGGGACATGGGAACATACTTAGATGCCATGTATGTGGTTCCAGAAAAAAGCTACGGCTAAAGTACCTTGTGATGTTTAAGAGGGAAATAATCAGTCAGCAAAAACAAGGGATGAAGAGTTAACTTCAGCTATAAAACAGATGAACTGCATCATGTTAGGACAAGAATGCAATTTACAAGTATGTAAACAGCATTAAGCAATAATTTTATTGTACTTGAACTTTGCAATGAAAATTCAGAATATTTTGATTTCCAATTATCTGCATTTTCTTATATGTACAAGTTTTTCTAAATGTATATGAATATGCAATATTTGTGGTCTGAAAGGACTGTTTTACACTATCTTTAGAAATCAACGGTAGCTTCATAGTTACTTCAGTCGCTCAGTCGTGTCCGACTCTTTGCGACCCCATGAACCACAGCACGCCAGGCCTCCCTATCCATTGCCAACTCTCAGAGTTTACCCAAACTCATGTCCATCAAGTCGGTGATGCCATCCAGCCACCTCATCCTCTGTCGTCCCCTTCTCCTCCTGCCCCCAATCCCTCCCAGCATCAGGGTCTTTTCCAATGAGTCAACTCTTCGCATGAGGTGGCCAAAGTACTGGAGTTTCAGCTTTAGCATCATTCCTTCTAAAGAACACCCAGGGCTGATCTCCTTCAGAATGGACTGGTTGGATCTCCTTGCAGTCCAAGGGACTCTCAAGAGTCTTCTCCAACACCACAGTTCAAAAGCATCAATTCTTTGGTGCTCAGCTTTCTTCACAGTCCAACTCTCACATCCATACATGACCACAGGAAAAACCATAGCCTTGACTAGACGGACCTTAGTCGGCAAAGTAATGTCTCTGCTTTTGAATATACTATCTAGGTTGGTCATAACTTTCCTTCCAAGGAGTAACCGTCTTTTAATTTCATGGCTGCAATCACCATCTGCAGTGATTTTGGAGCCCTAAAAACTGTAATTTCGATATTACAGGGCAATGTTTCTAGTCACATTAACTAGCATTGATACTTAGGGAATATTTAAAACTGAAACTGGAATTTCTGGGCTGGCCAAAAAGTTTGTTCAGGTTTTTCTGTAAGATGTTACAGAAAACTCTGAATGAACTTTTGGGCCACCCAGTATTTCTAGAGCATAGTGGGTCAGGTAAAATTTTGAGCCCAGAACTCTAGTGGTCCCAGTCCTTCAGTCATTAGCAGATTTATTCCAAGTGAAAGGAGAAGGCAGTTGTCAGAAACTGCTGGGCAGGACGCGGGGTTGTGTCCCCTCAGACTGCATGCTCAGTATTCCTGACTTCCCTCCCTCTCAGAAGGTTCCTTTGTCACCTACTTTCTCCTGGATAAAGTGTGGCGTGGGAGAGGGAGAGGTGCAGAGTGTAATTATAACCCCAGCCAGGCTCTCTCCACCCCAGCCTACACGCCTTTAAGGACAACTCTACCCAAGGCACCATTTTTAATAATGGACATCACCAGCAGGAAGTACAGAAGTGAAATATTACCAGCACAGCACTGATCACATAAATAAGAACAGAATTATCCAAAAAAGACTGAGCTACAACTTTTTCTATATTTTTAAAATAATTGATGAATTGGATAATTTATTACATTTTTTTTCTGAAACAGAGAATTCTTTGCTTCTTTGAAAAGAGCAGATATTTTACCTCTGTAGGACTGAAAATTCATTTTCACATCTCTTCTAATCTTTTGCTTCTACATTTGTAGAATTTTCTTTCCAACTGCCCTAAGAGTAAATAAAATTTTACAGCTAGCTCTTCCCACTTTCCCAGAATGAAATATCTGAAGCCCAGAGAGGTTATCCACCCTCCTCCAAGTCAAAACAGAAGGACTGGGCATCGGAGCCCAAATTAGCATCCAGACTCCCAGCTCTCAGGGCATCTGTGAAGCATGCCTCACTGGCTCTACGCAGCACTGATGCAAAGACACAGTAATGGGTTTAGCTCCAGTTTATGTAGAGGAAGCAAAGGACACTCACCTCTTTTCATTTTTCTTGACAAATCTAAACATGGTAAAGGATTTATGTGGCAGATAGATAACACAACAAAGATGAATTTGGTTAGCATAAACAAAGATGCAAGTTGCTGTATATGTTATTAATCTCTGTGAAGTCTAGATGGTTAAGGAGTTAAGATAAAACAAGCCTGACATTTTTTTAAAGCATACTGTTGACAGAGCTACAAAGAGATGACAGGCTATGTTATAAATAGTAAATAATTTAAAAATGACATCAGCTTTTTAACAGATTATTTCAACAGTTTATTTTTTGCTAATGATGGGGTATTTCCTCAGTAAATTCAAATAATTAATTTCATATGAGTGAATGATAAGCTAGAGTTAGAAAATTGACACACAGCATTATCTTGAAATTTTAGGGGGGAAAAGTGGTTGACTGGAACTTCACCTATCTTTCGGAACCAAACAATGTTGAAACAAACATATTTGGAATAGAAAACGGTATCTGGCTCTTTCATATTTCAAATGTAGAAGTCCTTTGATAGAATTCCAGTTTTTTTTCTGCATCTGTTTAGATCACATGAAAATCATGGGAGGCAATATTTGGATCATAGAATGTAGCTATCAAAAACCTAAGTAATGTTTAAAGTAATGAAGAAATTAGTTTTTCCACATGAAAGAAAATCAATGATTAAATAAATTTAACATGATTATGGTGACTAAAGTAAAAATACCAAGTGTAATGTGATAGTTTTCAGTTTTTGTTTGGCACATATATTAATAAATTTTCAAACATCAAACAATACAACATCGATATGTACTAAAACCAACTAGTACAGTAAGATTCCTAAAGCGCAGTTAATTATTAATATCATAAAAACCTAATTTCCATATGAATTCTGTAACCAAGTACTCTCTCTGTACTGTGCAAGCTGGTCCAAACACTGTCTTTTCAGGATTCCCCAGAATTCAAGAGCTTTTTAATGATAAACCATGCTGAACCCCATGATTCCTTATTGAATTCTGTGGATCTTCTCAACAGGCATTCAGTTAGGAGACTACATGTACACACTCATCACAATTTTGAAAAGAATGGAAGGCCTTCATACATGTCAGTTTTTAGTTTTATCCAATCATTAATTTTCTGCAGAGTTGTTTTTTCTTGACTTAATATTTTTGCAAGTTTTTTCTTTTTTCTTCATTTCTTTCTATGTACTTCAACCCTTCCAACTGCAGCTGATTCAGCTTTTCATTTCGACTTTCATCTAGAGGTATGTTTTCACACATAACAGGATTAAATCTAAAATAGGTGTCAGGAGGTAATAGACCATCAAGCATTATATGGACTTCTGTGAAGACAAAGAGAGGACAGGGCAAATTAAAAAATCAAGTTATTCTGCAATGATCTAATTTCATGTTATTTAAATTATCCTATTTTAGGCAAATCAGAAAACCTTGCTTATTTTTCAAATTCTAGCTAATTAACGGCAGGAGTAAAGAATCCATAATATTGAATATAAAACTATGAAATGAAATTCAATTCCAGATATATACAATATAATTCTGTTAAATTAGGATCCCAGCTCCAGGACTCTCTTCTGTTTTCGGTCATACTGTTAGCCACTGCTGAGATGCCTTTTCAACCTTCCTTTTGTTGTTTTTTTAATTTCCTGAGATCATCTTTATTGAGGTATAATTTATATACAGTAAGGTTAATAAATTTTAAATGTCTAAACTGCCAGGTTTGGACAACTGTATACACTTGTTTGATCACAACCATGACACAGAATATTGTCCCCATCACCCCAAAAGCTTCTTCATGCCTCTTTATGGTTGATTCCTCATCTTTTGCCTTTTCTAGAATTTCATATAAACAAACTTGCAAATATATACACAGCTCTTCTGTGTCTGATTATTGTTTCTACTCAGCAAAATGCTTTTAAAATGCATCTTGCAGTATGGATCAATAGTTTCTTCCTTTTTATGGCTAAGTAGTAATTCACTGTAGGGATATTACACAATTTGTTCTCTCTGGTCTGGGTCTGCTTCTCTTCAGTTTTCAGCTATTAGAAATAATCCTAAATCATTTTGTGGATATATGGTTCTATTTTTCTTGCATAAATACTCAGGGATGAAACTGCTTGTTCATATGGTGAAAGTTTACTTATCTTATTAAGAACAACAACACTCTTTTCCAAGTGGTTGCACCATTTGCATGTCAAACATTAGGATTATCTGAGTCCCACTGTTCTTTATCTTTGTGAAGACTTGTTATTGTTGGTCTTATTTTTAATCATTTTTGAGGGTGTATACTGGTATCTTGTGGTTTTAATATTCATTTCTCTAATGACTAATAATGTTGAAAAATAGTTCAAGTACTTATTAGTCCCCTGTATATCTTCTTCAGTGAAGTGTCTGTTCAAATATTTTGGCCATTTTTTTCCATTGATTTTTTTGTTTTGTTTTCATCTCTATATATTCCTTATATGATATATTGGAAACATTTTCTCTATGTTTTGCATCTGATTATACATTTGGTTCTGATGATAGAGATATTTTACTAATATTTGATTTCAGTAGATAGCTTGTCTCTTCATTTTATGAAAAGTGTCTTTTGAAGAACAAAATTTATAACTTAATGAAGTCTAATTTATCTACTTTTCCTCTTATGTACTATCAAAGACTCTTTACCTAACCCAACGTCATTAAGATTTTCTCCAGGGTATTTTAGAAGATTTGCAGTTTTAACTCCTATATTTAGATCTATGATCCATTTCAAGGCAGTTTCTTTATATGGTGTGAAGGGTCAAGGTTCAGCAAGGTTCAGTTTTTTAAATACAGTTATCTAATTGTCCTGGTACTATTCGTTGAAAAGATTATCCTTTCCTCTTTGAGTTACCTTTGTCAAAAACCTTTTGAGCACACGTCTGATTCAATTTCTGTATTATTAGGTACCACTGATCTAATGCAAACACCACCCTTGCTTACTGTAGTTTTACAGCCTCGAAGACAGAGGGTCTAAGTCCTCTAATTTTGTTCTTTTTCAAAACTGTTTTGGTTACTCTAGGTCCTTTGCATACCCATATGAATTTTACAGTCATCGTGTTAATCTCTACCCCACAGAAAGTCCGTTTTGATTTCTCTAGCAGTTGCATGAGTCTATAAATTTGTGGTTTGCCAGCATGACAATACTGACATGACATTCTGAATTCATGAGCACAGTTATCAATTATTGATAACTGGCCTGCTTTAATTTCTCTCAGTAATGTTTTGTACTTTTTACTGTTCAGGTCTTGCATATAACTTTCAAAGGAAACTGCTGTTTTTATACATCAATAACAATCTAATATCAGCAATTACAAGTTTCACTCTAATTCTTCATTAACTAGAGTGTATGTGCACAAAGGCAGTATTTCATATTTCTTAAAAATTTCAAGTGAGCCAATAATGTGGTTTGCACAAGGTATACATATAAGTATCATGAGACTGGGTGATCAAAGCTATCTTTTTCTAAGAAGACTGCTTACGGTAAGAATATTTTATTGATTTCACAACAAAATTGTAGACAGTGAAAAATCCAGAATGTCACCTTTTCTTGGGTTGAAAGTGAAAGTGAAGTTGCTTAGTCGTGTCCGACTGTTTGTGACCCCATGGGCAGTATGTAGCCTACCAGGTTCCTCCGTCCATGGGATTTTCCAGGCAAGAATATTGGAGTGGGTTGCCATTTCCTTCTCCAGGATATCTTCTTGACCCAGGGATTGAACCCAGGTCTCCGGCATTGTAGGCAGACGCTTTACCATCTGAGCCACCAGGGAAATTTTCTGGGTTATCATTTAATAAATAAACGTCCTTAGTGGGAAGTTTAAGATGCTCACATAGGCTGATGATTCAGTCAGTGATAAGATTATAATAGAGAGAGAATGAGATTCAGAAGCAAGGGGCTGTTAAGTGGGAACAATTCTTTTTACAAATTTAATAACAGATTTCATGTAAGACTTAAAAATAATATAGTAAAATAAGGAGCTCTAGATCTCAAAGGCCAAAATTAGAACGTCAACAAATACTGACTGCAAGCCATTGCAGTCAACATAGCTGGCTGGATAAGTTTCTGCTTACATTCTGGTGGGATACAGAGATTAGAAAGTGAACAGAAAAGGGCTCTCAGGGAAAGCGACATCTGAGCAGAGACCAGAATGAAGTTAAGGGAGGGACTCAAGCACGTATTGATATCTGGGCAAGGCTTTACAAACAGAAGAATATCTGAGGCAGGGCCTTCTTAGGAAGTTGAGGAACAGCAAGAATTCAAGTGTAGCTGGACACACTTTACAGAGGGGACACAGCTTGAGAGAAGAGGAACAGATGCATTCAAAAGCTAGGTCTTCCAAGGCCTGGTGAATTTCAGTGAGTGAGGCTTTGGGATTTTGTTCTAAATGTGATGGGAAGCCTAGAGGGTTTGGAACCAGGTAAAGACATGATATAATTTACATTTTAATAGTTTTGAAAATACACAAATGAGACCTAGAAGGACTTGTCAAACAGTAAACTGCTTGTGATTATGAATGACTTCGTTTTTTGCTTCTTGTGCTTTTTGGTTTCCTATTATGCACATGTTAACTTGTAAGAAATACATGTTATTTTTAAAACCTTAAAAAAAAATAAATAAAGGATCACTTGGGCTTTATTATGAAGGCTAGATTACAGGGGCAGCCAGAGTGGAAGTAAGGGCTTATTCTGGTTTGCCTCCATGTTATTAAATAATCCAGAAGTACTCTGATTCTCTCCCTGTTATCCTGTGTTTATCTGAACCAACTTCCTTTTTCTTTTTCTTAAGAGTCTCCACCCAAGCCTTTTTGCTGCTCCTGCCTCAGCTACTTCAACTGTAAGGAGGCAAAGGTACCACTAGCTCCCACACAGAGAAGATGCTTCTGTAGAAATGAGTGAGGAGAAAGAGAAATGACAAAGACCTGCTCCCATGTGCTTCCTAAGCCTGCAATACAGACATAACAATGTACTTTTTGCAGTGAGCATCAGCATAGTCTACCAAAAACTGAACTCTAAAGGCAAAGTACATTAAGACAGCAAATAAACAGACTAACCTTCTGTGTCTGTAGCACTGTTGATAACATTAGACAGTTTGGTTTTTAGGCTCGTGTACGTCACGTTGTTTCTCACATCACTCTCGTAACGCCCAGTGCCCAGGGATACTATACACTCTAAGGGGACGTCTGGCCAAAGACACTTACACTCGTGCATTGCTAATGCGGAAGGGTTATTCAGGGCAAACCTCCATCCTGCAAAATGTAAGTCAAATAAATATAGGAAGTAAATTTGAAGTGAAATTCTTTTTTACAAATGTGAAAACAAATTACATTTTCCACAGTTTGAAATTTACTCAATTAAGAAAACTGAATTATGTAATAAACTTAACAAATTATTTAAAATCAAGAGATTCCTTTAAAGTGAATTTATTTTATAAACTACAGCTACAAAATAAGTCATATGAAAATTCACTGGCTCCACTGGCTTTATTAAACTTTCCTTTACTATTACGGAGGTTCTTTTTGAACTTTGGATTGCTCTGAATATTTTGTTCAAAATTACTCAAATGAACAGAATTACTTTTAAAGGTTTTTACCCTTGTTTAGTGGTTAAGGTAAGGTGGTGAAGTCGCTCAGTCGTGTCCGACTCTTTGCGACCCCGTGGACTGTAGCCCACCAGGCTCCTCAGTCCATGGAATTTTCCAGGCAAGAGTACTGGAGTGGGTTGCCATTTCCTTTTCCAGAGGATCTTCCCAACCCAGGGATCGAACCTGGGTCTCCCGCACTGCAGGCAGACGCTTTAACCTCTGAGCCAACAGGGAAGCCCGTTTAGTGGTTAATAGAGTCTATATAAAGTCTAACCAAAGAATTGTGGTTTGACCAAATAAAGACCAGTTCTTTCACAAATCCAATAAGACCAAATTGATTAAATCAATTTAGGTTGAAATTTTATTAATAATACAATTTCAAAGTATCAATTTCATTTACTGCAGATATAACCTAAACAAAGCAGGCAAGCTTTGTATTTCTAAGCATTATCAATAATCTACATTATTTTGAAGAATCCCCAAGGAAAGAAAATAATTTTCTAAAAGTTTATAGCTGTTCAAGATTGAGTAGATATATCACGTGAGGTTTATGCCAGGAATGGGATAAAATAAACGATACCCATACCATATTCCACTTGTAATTCAGCAGAAAGCTATTTCTTTCATTAAATTATTTTTATCTTGAATTCTATATTTATACTCTACAACTTCTATCATTTGGCTATTTTAGATGAAACATTTCATTATCATAAAAACTATAAAGAAGGATAGTTCCACTGGACATGAAACAACAGACTGCTTTCAAATTGGGAAAGGAGAATGTCAAGATTGTATATTGTTACCCTGCTTATTTAACTTATGCAGAGCACATCATGTGAAATGCTGGGCTGGATGAAGCATAGGCTAGAAT
This sequence comes from Aepyceros melampus, assembly GCA_006408695.1. NCBI lineage: Eukaryota > Metazoa > Chordata > Mammalia > Artiodactyla > Bovidae > Aepyceros > Aepyceros melampus. The sequence continues at coordinate 115,143 of SJXQ01010972.1, read as the reverse complement.
CAAGATTGCCAGGAGAAGAAACCACCACCTCAGGTATACAGATGACACCACCCTTACGGAAAAAAACAAAGAAGAACTCAAGAGCCTCCTGATGAAAATGAAAGAGGAGCGTGAAAAGTTGCCTTAAAACTCAACATTAAGAAAACTAAGATCATGGCATCATGATCCCATCAATTCATGGCAAATAGATGGAGAAACAATGCCAACAGGGAGTTTATTTATTGGGGGTCCAAAATCATCGCAGATGGTGACTGCAGCCATGAAATTAAAAGATGCCTGCTCCTTGGAAGAAAAGCTGTGACCAACCTAGACAGCATGTTAAGAAGCAGAGACATTACTTTGTCAACAAAGGTCCATCTAATCAAAACTATGGTTTTTCCAGTAGTCATGTATGGATGTGAGAGAGGGACTATAAAGAAAGCTGAGTGCCAAAAAACTGATTCTTTAGAACTGTGGTGTTGGAGAAAACTCTAGAGAGTCCCTTGACTGCAGGGAGATCAAAGCAGTCAATCCTAAAGGAAATCAGTTCTTGAATATTCACTAGAAGGACTGATGCTAAAACTGAAACTCCAATACTTTGGCCACCTGATGAGACGAACTGACCCACTGGAAAAGACCCTGATGTTGGGAAAGATTGAAGGTAGGAGGAAAAGGGGATGACAGAGGATGAGATGGTTGGATGGCATGAGTTTGAGCAAGCTCTGGGACTTGGTGATGGACAGGGAAGCCTGGCGTGGTGCAGTCCAAGGGGTCACAAAGAGTGGGACATGACTGAGTGACTGAACTGAACCGATATAGAAGGATTAAGAAAAGAGAAAAAGGAGAAAAAGGGCAAACAAAGTTTAGCAAGAAGAGATAATAACAAAATTAACCCCCCATCAAAAGTTGCCAAGTGTTCAATGGTTTTAATAGCTTGCTTCAGAATTAAAATTCCTGTTCCTTAAACTTTACTTGGTTTCCATCCAAAATAGTGCAGAAGTTGACATTTTTGGTATTCACTTCAGCCCAGTGGTAAGGCATAGCACTCCTTAAGCCATTTCCGGAGTTATTAGCCCACTCTTGTTAGATGAGAGCCTACTCGTGTTAGATGCCTGTTCTATCGGCAAGTCATAGGCTAATGTAATGTTTAAGGCATCTCCTGAAGCCTTTCCACCCACACAGTATTCATACTCACATTTACTTAACTTCATGTTTATCAGCCACGGCTTATTCTAAGTGCTGAGGTAAAACAGACTTGAAAAATAAACTTATTGTGTAAGTATCAAAATACATTGTTACTTATCTTTTTGAGGTACACAGGACTGTGTTTTAACTGTAGTACACCATGCATGTGCTTTTTTAAAAGCCTAATATCTGGATACTTTTTAACTGCTTTTAATGTATATTTAATCATTTTATATCATAAATCAGAATTTATACTGGAAAATAACCAATGGATCATACAAATGAATGTTGCTTAATCAACTCATGTTTAGTTTTTTGTTTTGTTTTTTTTTTTTAATTTCGGCCATGCAGCAAAGCTTAGGGGATCTCAGTTTCCTGACAAGGGACTGAACCTGGGTGATGGCAGTAAAGTGCCAAATCTTAACTACCAGGGAACTCCCTAACAGGGTGTTTAAAATTTTGACTTTTATTATGAAAAAATATATATAACATAAATTTGGTCCCTTTAAGCATTTTTAAGGTTACAATTCAGTGGCATCAGTAACACTCAGAATGTTTTCCAAAACATTTTTATATACCAAATAGGATCTGCAACCATTAAGCAATGATTCCCCGTCCTCTCCATCCTATTTCTATCCTAATCAACTATTTATTCTTTATATGTAAACTCAGAAGAAGACTTCTTTTAAAGCCAAGCCTGACAAAATAAATCACATCTTTTATACTACTTAACTCTGTACATATTTTTATTATTGAATTTATCATCTCATTCTATAACTGTTAATCTTCTTCTAGTTTTGAGTTATTTGATGATAAGATCCAGGAAACACAAACAATATGTCAGCAATTATTAAAAACTTTCATATTCTTTATGGTTAATATAATGTCTGGCACCGAGTAAGCACTCTCAACATTTTATCCAGTTAAAATGAATACTGTTAGTTGTGGCCTGGCACAGGCATAATTTAGCACAGAAAATGCTAGGCAGGCTCCTTCTGCTTTACTTGGAAGGTTTATATAAAATATCATGATTTGTTTTAGGTTAATGTATTCTGAGTTCTGAACCCAACGTTTTAAAATGTAAATAAGGACTAAAAGAAATAATATATTAGAATCTGCCAGCAAAACCTTTAGTGCAAGCTAATTTATCAGGATCTTTCTCCAAAGACAGTGAAAAAATGATTTCATTTTGGAGGAGGTGGAAAGAGAGAAGGGATATGCATATGATCAACTTCATTAAACTGTACACATAAAATATGTGTAGTTTTTTGTCTATCAATTTTGCTTCAATAAAGCTGTTAAAAAGAGAGAAGGGATAATTTTGTAAAAAGTAATTATTTCAAGATAAATATGATGCTACTTGGGTTGGGGGAGACAAATAATATATTAGAAGCTATTCAAGAAGAATTCTTCCTACTTTATAGTTTCCCAGGACATCTAATAAACCTTGCAATACTATAATAACATTCATTTCTGTACAAAGATAAATGAAATCTACCCATCCACCAACATGTACTTCAGTGTTAGTCACTCAGTTGTGCCTGACTCTTTGCAACCCCATGGACTATGGGAAAAGCCTGCCAGACTTCTCTGTCCATAGAATTTTCCAGGCAGGAATACTGGAGTGGGTTGCCATGCCTTATTCCTGGGGATCTTCCCAACTCAGGGATCGAACCTGGGTCTTCTGCATTGTAGGCAGATTCTTATAAGTCTGAGCCACTAGGGAAGTCCCAGAATTTATAATTTATACTTTACCTGATTATAAAAAGAATATGAACTTACATTAAAACATATGTCAGACATGACAGTTAAAAAGACATGACAGTCTCATTTTTAAAATGAGACTAGAAATACTGAATATAATTATTCTAAGAGCTAAGGAGAAGAGGATTGTAATAAATAATGAGTTATAGTTTTAAAACTTCTTAGCAATTTTTAAAGAGTAGGAAGGGAACTTTGCTTGAATGTTTTCTTTGTTTAAGCAATTAAGATCATTCATATCTTAAAAGAAGGCAATGGCAACCCACTCCAGTACTCTTGCCTGGAAAATCTCATGGGCAGAGGAGCCTGGTGGGCTGCAGTCCATGGAGTCATTAAGAGCTGGACACGACCGAGCGATTTCACTTTCACTTTTCACTTTCATGGACTGGAGAAGGAAATGGCAACCCACTCCAGTGTTCTTGCCTGGAAAATCCCAGGGACGGGGGAGCCTGGTGGGCTGCCATCTATGGGGTTGCACGAAGTTGGACACGACTGAAGCAACTTAGCAGCAGCAGCAGCAGCATATCTTAGAATAGTCTAATCAGCCTTACATGGTGTCTTTGGAAGAGAAAAATATCCCATTTCTTCAAGTATCCAGAAAGGAATATGGAATAAGGAAAATATTTGCTCAAATATGGTTTGCTTAGATTCTAGATTCTATCAGAATATTAAGTTAGATGTGCTAATCTTTCTGTAATCAAGTCACTGATTTACATGAAAGTATATTCTCTGCATATATGATTTTATGCATTAATTTTTCACAATTGAAGAATAGTTGATTTACATTATCATGTTAGTTTAAGGTGTGATGGAGGTGGTGGTGGTGTAATCGTTAAGTCGTGTCTGCACAGAAATTCATTTATATACATATGTATAAATATATATATATATTTATGAAGCTAAATACTTTCTTCTTCAGATTCTTTTCCCTCAGAGGTCATTACAAAATATTGAGCATATTTCCCTCATAGTTACATGCTTTAAATAAAATTTACATAAATTATTTTAATCTGTAGACCAGCCTAAGTTCAAAGATAATGGTCATCAAAATAAAAATTGCTTTGCATGGAAAGAAATATCACTAGTCTAATCTGAAATGGAAAAAGAATCGCTGAATTATTTTGGTTTATGATTTGCATTCTATAGGACTAAATTAAATCTTAGAGCTACTTCCTCTTCGATAAAGCATGAAGAGCAAATGAGATAACTTCTTTTGAAGTCTGGGAATGTATGGTCCTGAAACTTTCACTAATATTTGGCATAATTGGATTTTCTAGCATGACAGTCTTCAAGTAGTAAGCTATAAACGTTAGCTATTACATTTCCAAATAAATTGTTATTTCTCCATTTATGACATGGTGAAAACACTATGGAATATGAAGAAGTCATCATTACAAATGGCAACATATATATTAAAATACAATTTTTATTTTGACCAGTAAATCCTGAAATAAAATGTCAGAACAAAGCTCTACAGCTAGCACTTTCTGCCCTGAGGGGGAGGAATAAAGCAAAGGAAAGCAAGCATGGGGAGTGCCTTACATAACTCTGCAATGACTGAGCTGATCAAGTAGGAAACAGTCTGCACTGACTCCAGAGGCCAAAGGAACCAATTTTAATCTCTTAATTGCCAAGATTATAATATTACTTTTGGTAAGACAGAAAGAAAATGAGATAGCTGAATGTAACACTTAAAAATACAATATATCTAAGCTGGTACATAAAATTATAGAAGATGAAATTGATAACAATGTTTTAGATATTATAACGCCAACACATATATAGATGTTATGCATTTACATAAAAAACTATGAGTTTTTGAACAATATCTAAAATTTATTATCAAAATAAGTTTTCTTCTCGACTATATCTGAATACTGAGCCAGACAGGAGAGTTAAGGTTATCGACTCCATCAAAGAATTTTAAGTGTAGTAGCATGTAATAAACTAAGCATACATTGAAGTGAAGTGAAGTCGCTCAGCCATGTCGACTCTTTAATGTAAGCATACATTAAAACATATATTTTGGAAGTTAGCAGCTCAAAAGCTTTGTTGACTTTTTTTTATCACTGAGTATATATTATGAGTTAAGATTTTCATAAATAGTGTGAAAACTTGATAGGGAAAATAATTTATGATAAATAAAAGTCTCTGTCAAAGAAAAAGAATATATCATTCAACATTATAGAAACAATGTTCAGCTTAATAGATCATTTAGCCATAAATTTTAAAATAGTATAATTATAGACAGCATCCTAACTCCATCAATCAACAGTTGCAACCCTAGTCTGGTCACATGATTTTCTTAAGACTTCAATTTCTCATTTGCAAAATGGACATCACTCTATCTGCCTCATAAGCAGTCATAATTAAATGAGGAAATGTGTACAAAGGACACATATAGGGTCTGTCTGGCACCTAGCTAACCTACTGAGTGTTTAGTATTACTATTTTATTACATCTCCTTCCAAATACGTCCACTAAAACTGTCAACAGGCTGCATTCTGCATTTTTAGGGACTGCTTCACTTTTGATTTTTATCACATCTGGAAAGCCAGGCACACATACTACTTCATTTTTTCATCAAATTAAAATGATCGTAAATGGTCATGAATCTCATTTCAGAAGATACAAACGAATCTTTCCTAAAATATGCTCTCAAACCAGAAGGCTTGTTAATTTAAGAAAAATAAACAGCTAAAAATATCCTATACTGCACACACATCTTTTGCCACATGGAGACAAGAGGAAAGTTTCCTTGGTGCATCCCTCTGAGATCAGTTTTAAGTGCCGACTCTTCAGTCATGTAAAGTTCTACAAGACAAGCCACACAGTCAACTTACTTGATGAAGATCATTTCCTAACGCATATTCTGCAAAGTAGCCCGGAGCAGCGGATGAGGCTCTGATGGCCTGCCACATTTTATACTGACAGCCTCCCAAATAGTGAGAGTTGATTCCAGGAAAATGTCCATAGTTTCTGAACACAAAGGCTTTTGGCGTTATCCCTCGTTCACTATGGTACTTACTGCAGCGACCTAGTCGATTAAAAAGTGGACAATACGCATTGTAAGCAGCAATACTTAGGACTGTAAAAATTAAATATTTAGTGGTATGAATGAACACTGTACAACTCTACCCATCAAGGTAAAGTGTATAACATAACCCTAATGTTAAGCAAACAGAAGTAGATCCTTTTAAACAGGTTTTTTTTTTTTTTTTTAATGGGAAAACAGTAACAAGGACTGGAACAATTTTGAGAAATGCATTATGAGAGAACAGTAATAAAAGATATTCTTTGACTACATGATTTGATTAGCTACTTAAAAAGAGATTCAAGAAGGCATAAATTGGCAGACCTTTATATGATACTGCAGTAGTAGCAACGAACAAAAACTACTTAAAGATGAATAATACACTATTTTCATATCACTTATAAACCAATCTTCATTCCAGTGCTCTTGAAAGCATTATGACTTTAGTAACTGAAACTAACTAATTCTCGAGACTTTTTGATCATAGTTAATAACTGGTGGCTGTGTTTTTTATTAAAAAAACTAATCTTTATCACCTAGGGTCTCAGATTTTATCAATATCAGTTGAATTTATATAAAATGTGATGTATCTGTTAATGACCTGCTATATGAACTTTAAGAAGCTGAATGGTACTGGTGAGGCCCAAGTTATTAGGGCTCTATGGCAAGTCCTGCAAGAGGCCTGTGTGCTTTGCTATTTTATAAACCAAAAGTCACATTCCAAGTTCCTGTGAGTGACCCAAGTGTGTCTGTAGGCCACTATGGATAAGAGTTGGCCATATACCAAAATCTAGAGCCTTTTCATTAACTGGTATACAGGCAGGCTCAATTAAGAAATGTGTGGGTGGTTGCCTCATTTATCAGGAGTGAATTACTTTTTGAGGTGGCTGCAGTTCCCTCACACCCACTCTTTTTTTTTCTTTTTTAAAGTCTGGCAAGGTTCACATTTTAAGAGCAAACAAATAAGAAGCCCTGAAGATACCAGAGAACAAACAAGAGTGTAGCATTCATCCTCGGGTCCTTTCCAACAAACTACTGCATCTCATCGTCACGGCCTCACGTGGTCTGATGGAGCTATCCCTCTAACCTCGTTGCACATGCTGCCCTTGGATCTCTAAGCTCCAATCTCTAGGGCCTGCATTTCTCGAAGGCTCCTCTTGTACAGACTGTTCCCTTTGCCAGGACTGCTCATCAGCCTTTACAGTGAGACCTCAAAGTAAATTTCCTTACAGCAGCCTTCCCTCATGTCCTTTTAAATACATGATTTCAGAGAACTGTTTTTGTGTTCCAAAGCACTTATTTCAGGAAAACTGCATTTCATTTGTGTGATCATTTGACTAATGCTTCCTTTGCCCTACTGGACTGTAAACTCCATGCCTGCATTTGCTCACTAATGTATCCAAAGTCCCCAGCACAGTGCTGGCACATGGGGTACATAATTAATATCTAAAGAATGAATGAAAATATGTGTAATAAGCAGGAGTGAAACAGCAACAGAGAGAGTTGTATTTGATTTTTCATGGTTACAGCTTGTTTTCAAGAATAAATACAACCTTCATGGGATTCCTAGGTACATAAACCCTTATTCCTTAATCAAATAACGAGTCTTAATACAGGACACAGAACTCAAGCAATACTCAGATCACAAAATAAATAAAAAGAGAAGCCAAACCAAGACATATTCTAGTAACACTGACATTTTAAAAGTTGGGATTCCATTTGTATATTAATCTAATATATATTCACGAGGCACATGAAGTTTCTTGAAAAAAATCTATGGGGGGAAATGCCACAGTTTCCCTTAAGTCCCTAGATTAGATTAACCCTATAATAATTCTTTATCTGTAGTCCCAGTCTCTCATGTTCTTAAATTTTTCTTTTATTTTTCTTGATATAGAAAAGCTCCATCGTTCACATTCTGTATCTTCATAAAATGACCCAATATATAAGGAATCAATATAATCTATTAACAGCAGTTCCTAAGAAATCTTTTCCCTTAATAAAGGGCCTTCGTAATATTCATTCACCTGACCTTCAATTTCACATAGATGTTATATTTAAGAGACTCTAAACTTACCTTAGGACATGTGGGGTTTCTTGCTGTTTCAATCATTAGTGAAGATCCCATCCTGTCCCTTTATTAAAGGAGAAGAGTTAAATTATATTAAAATAATTTTATTTCCTAATATCAGGGAACATACACTATGCAGTTCCTGTTATGTGGGACAAAAAAGAAAAATCTCCTCTAGGAAGCTTACAAACCAACTAATGCACATAAAATAATATATAGCTACCTATTAACCTCCAATTCAAACTACAAGTATCTACAATTCTCCAGGAGGTTTTATGTGTGTGGGGAGGGATCAATACAGGCTTTCTTATCTAAGAAAGATGGATGGAGGTGTAGCTTGACAAGGACACCACTGATGGCAAGAAAACACATTAAAAGGCAGAACATATACAGAGTAAAGGCACAGAGGCAGAACAAATTAGTTGTTTTCAGGGTCCTCCTGATAGGATAAAGGAACTGTGCTGAAATAAGAGTGCTGAACTATGGCAGGCTATATACAGAGCAGTCTAAAAACCAGATCAAGACATTCAGACTTCAAACCTGTTTTAGCAATACAGAGCCTATGCCACTCCCCAAAAATGCTTTATAAACCATCTGAACTGGCATTTGAATTACTGCAACATTACAGAAATTAACCTTGGGCAGCAATTTTCACAACTCCAGTACAAGGAAATTTTATTCAGTGCTGATTTTTTTTCCAGACTTAAAAATTATGTATCTTTCCCCTGTACTAAATATAAAGAATGTTATGGGGTTTTTTTGTTTTTTTTTACCAACTTGCCTCAATATGGAAAAATGCATAACAACATTTTTTTCAAACTAGAAAAAAATTTTTCAACTAGTATATTAGTGAATTTCAAATATTTACAAATTAGGTAGCAATATACCCTTTATTTGGAGAAAGCAATGGCACCTCACTCCAGTACTTTTGCCTGGAAAATCCCATGGATGGAGGAGCCTGGTGGGCTGCATCCATGGGGTCGCTAAGAGTCGGACACAACTGAGAGACCTGACTTTCACTTTTTACTTTCATGCATTGGAGAAGGAAATGGCAACCCACTGCAGTGTTCTTGCCTGGAGAATCCCAGGGACGGCGGAGCCTGGTGGGCTGCCGTCTATGGGGTCGCACAGAGTCGGACACGACTGAAGTGACTTTGCAGCAGCAGCAGCATATCCTTTATTATCTTTTATAAATACAATGTAAAATGCTTTCTATAAAGGACAAGATCTTTATCTTCCCCAACCAGATCTGCATGTTTCTACTGCCTGAAGATCAAGGCAATTTTGTTCTCCTAAGGGTCTTTCACTTTATCTTTTCACAGAAATCTTCTGTAAAATTGGGACAGAGATCCTGGGAGCATGCTACTTTCACACTTTAAGCAGAGGTCACATTTTTTTGTTTAAGCCTTAATTTTATAGAAAGCTAAAATGTTTTAGTGAATTGTTATGAATATAAATTTGAAGAGAAAATTGAAACATTAATTGCTTACAGGAATGTTAAAATAAAACATTCCCAGATTCTACTGATTTAATTAAAAATAGTGTTCGTTAAGTAACACAAAATCATTATCCCAGGGAAAAAATAACATAAATATGTTCTCAATAAACAATGAGAGAGAAAAAAACAACTCAAAAGGCCAGGGAATAGGCATGGTAGAGCATTAACAGCAAGGCCTTCACTGAATTTTCCAATCTTCCCTTTCTGATTTCCATACCCCTGTATACAGTCCCTTTCCACACAGATCCTGGGTTTGAGTGCTTTTGGCCAACAGGACATCAGCAAACATGTCATTAAACTAAGGTTTGGTGAGTCCTCGTGCTCTGGGCTTGCCCTGATGGAATTCTGAGACTGCCACAGTGGGATAAAGCCCAGGATGAGAAAGACCAGCTGTCCCGGCCATCTCAGATGAGCTGCCCACTGGCTGCCAGCAGCCATGAGTGAGTTCAAACCACAGAATCATGAGACTTAATCATGACCTAAAAAAAACAAATTAAACTTTAGGACTAGAAAATAATACAAAGATTTGCCTGATCTCGAGGTAGAAAACATTTTCTAAATATCAAAGTTCAAAATTAAAGGAAAAGATCTGACTACATGAAGATTTTAAGCTCACATTAAAAAATACTGTTAATTAAAAAGCACATTTTCAACATATCAACAAATGATTAATACATTTATAATATCTGCACAAAGCCCCAGTAGGAAAATGAGCAAGTACTATGCTCTTGAAATCTGCACACTAAAAAGAAATTTTTAAAAAATGTTCAAATTTATCAATAACCAACTGGAAATACCAGTTTAAAAATCTCTAAAACTGACAAATTTTTTAAAATTAAAATGCTTGGTGTTAAGTATTTCATGAAATGGAAACACAAATTGATGCTGGTGGCTAAGCTGGGACAACTGATTTAAAGAACAATTCAGGTATACACATGTATCTATCTTTAAAAGATTCTTAAAACATGTAAACTCTCTGACCCAAAAAATTTCACTGAAGAAGTTGATCTTAAAATCATAACCAGAGATTTAAGTAGAGATGCAGGGTATCCACCAAAACTTTATTTTAGGTGCAAAAATATCTGAAATATCCTCTTTTTTCACTAGGAAATTTGTTAAAAAATAGTACATCCATAAAATGGACTGTGAACAATCATTAAAACATGTCTCAAAAAATATCTAATGACATAGGAAAGCAATAAAAATAAAATGCTAAATGAAAATGCACATGCATTATCATCCTAACTTTATGAACGGTATGAATACAAATGCATGCTCACAACCTCAGACACACTTATTATCTCTGAGAAATTCTAAGAAAATGTACATCACCATGTTAATAGTGATTTTGGTCTCTGCAGAACTATACATTTTCACTATTTTCTTTATATATTTTCTATCTCATATTTAATAATTACTTTAGAAAAACATCAACAATGACCCAATAATTATGCTTCTTATAAGCTGACCTACTGATATATTCTGAAGTGTGGGAAGAAATGTAAAGTTTCCTACAAAGCACTGTTCATAATCACAAAAAAATCAGAAACATAAAACATAAAATCATAAATCTTAACATTAGGTTAAGAAAATATGGCATCACCCTGCAGAATGTAGCAGAGTCTTTTAAAAAATATGTCAAGGGATTTTAATAAAGTTGAAAAAAGGCAAAAAGATAGAAAATTATAACTTCCACTATATAAAATATATATGAAAATATGTATCACCAAGGGAAAAAAATTAGAAAATATAAGGCCTTTGGCTCTGTATAAGACTGTGGGTGATTTTAAGTTTGTACTTTATGCTTATATTTTTAGAAAGTGAGTATAATGGCTTTACAGTATTTTGGGGGAAAAGTTTAAAAGTTATTAAATCTTTTAGAACAACATCTGTTAATTACTTGAGAAAGGCTAATACTACTATGCCTTTTTAAATAAGGCCAGTGAGCACCTGTGAATTCTGGTACCCTGACGGTTCCTGGAACTAGCAGCCTGCAGATGCCTAGGGGAAACTGTATGTGAGGGAAAAACAACAGGAGGCAAACACGTCCTACACACAATGTGGTCGCAACCTTTAAAAAGGTGACTGCAGTTTTCACATATCAATCTCACACATGGGAGCCCAAAAAAGCAGCGGCTAGAATACACCTCACCAAAATATCAGCAGTGGTTATTTCTTATGAATCAGATCAACAATTGCGTATTTACATTTTTCTGCTTTGTTTAAATACAAGACACTTTTTATAAGAATAAATACAACTTACTTCAGAATGTTTTCCCATGTTTGACTGTCATAAAATGCATGGCTCCAACTCATTTTGACTGTTCCAACAATGACATTTTGTGAAAACACATCTGATCCTAATTTTCGATAAAGTTCCTCACATTCATCCAGGGGCATATGAAACAATCCCAACATGAAGGCTAATATAGCACCTGAAAGAAAGAATCCTTCGTTTTTATCAGTACGACCATTATAGTACTTATAAGACCTTCTGAGTCACAGACCTGGTTAAAATTATAGCTTTCACACTTTTTGATCTATCATTTGAGACAAACCTCTTAACCTCCCAGAGCTCTAATCTTGTTCATCTATAAAATAAGGATAATTACAATAACTAAAATTTATACATTATTGTAACACTGGGATAATACATGTAAAGGGCATTACCAGGCCTCAATGAAGATTCAACAAATACTAACCACAGATGATAATTTTAAAATCTATAAAAAGGTGTTGCTGCTGCTAAGTCGCTTCAGTCGTGTCTGACTCTGTGCGACCCTATAGACGGCAGCCCACCAGGCTCCCCCATCCCTGGGATTCTCCAGGCAAGAACACTGGAGTGGGTTGCCATTTCCTTCTCCAACGCAGGAAAGTGAAAAGTGAGAGTGAAGTCGCTCAGTCGTATCCGACTTTTAGCGACCCCATGGACTGCAGCCCACCAGGCTCCTCTGTCCATGGGATTTTCCAGGCAAGAGTACTGGAGTGGGTTGCCATTGCCTTCTCCAATAAAAAGGTGTTATTTTACATTAAATAACATATAATTAACATATCTACTGTGGTAGATAATGTCCTTTCTAATCTTCATTCCTTAGTTTTAGTCACAGAATACAGTATATTTGACAACTTATCAACTCTTTAAAATAATTACACCTTCATGTTTGTCCCAGCAACTCACATAACAAAGAAATTAGGTCTCTGGGATGTCTTTTTAAACAGCTGATTTAATACCCTAGCTGCAACTGATATCACACACTGCCATCTAGTGTACCTAACTGGTATAACCCTGAACTAAGGAGGAAAAGGGGCGAAGAATGCTTTGGGGGATGCAGAGAGGGTGGGACGGGCAAAGATCTGTATGGCATCACTGCTTAAAAAAAGAAACAAAAACAGTAAATCATTATCATAATGCATTTTAAATATTTTATGTATTTTTTAAGTCTTATTCTAGTAAAAGAAGTCTTCAGCTTGTTTTAAAATTCACTGTATGGTATAACTATGTAACAAATTGTTATTTATCAAGTTTCAGAAAATGTTTACACTAAAAATAACTTGCCAAAAAATTAAGTTGGTTCTAAGGAAAGCTACTATAAAGATAAACAGATATTTAAAAAAACTGAATTGTACTGTACAGGGAGAAAAAAGAACAGGGACGTTATCCTTAAACTAAATATGTATTTTTAACTTTATACAAACTATATGTGCAAACAAAAGTTTCACATTAGAATATACAAAATGGAAAAGAAAGGAAAATTATGAGCACTATAAGTTAGAGTGAAAGTGAAGTTGCTCAGTCATGTCCAACTCTTTGCGACCCCATGGACTGTAGCCTACCACGCTCCTCCATTTATGGGATTTTCCAGGCAAGAGTACTGGAGTGGATTGCCATTTCCTTCTCCAGAACTAAGTTAAGGTTAACATAATCAAGAAGACACAGTGGAAAAGATACACTGTGGTAAGTACAGAAATGCGCCTATCACACAAGATACTCTACTCCATGGATGAATCTGATTTAAATCCCCCTTATTGAGTATCCACCTACTAACCATGGTGCCTGTAGATACATTTAAAGGTGAATCTAGGACCTTTCCAAATATTAACAGAAATGGCCAGGATAACAGCTTCAGGAAAAAAATTCCAAGAACATTTGCCCTGTGAAAGGTCTCTTTAAGAAAAGTTTCCATACTTAAATCAATTGGGTATATAAGCACTACTTTCCTATCCTGAGAGTGAGTCATGATGTATTCTTAACACACTAGAACATCTAAGAAGTGCGTCTGTAAAGAAATCTGTTTGACTTTCTTTGTAGGTGTTAGTTGTTCAGTCATGTCTGATTCCTGAGACCCCATGGACTGCAGCCCGCTGTGGGATTTTCCAGGCAAGAATACTGGAGTGAGTTGTCACGCCCTCCCCCAGGGAACTTCCCCGACCCAAGGATCAAAGCTGGGTCTCCTGCATTGCAGGCAGGTTCTTTACCACTTGAGCCACCAGGGAAGCCCCTTAACTTTCTTTAACCCAGGCTTTTCAAAATTTGCTATCATCTGAGGAATCACTGTTCAGTGGAACATCACAGGAATCACCAATCCTTATGCTTCTGAAATTATCCCCACAACCGTTACTGAGCTTTCAAAATGGAGCATAAATTAACATGCCCTTTGGGAATATGTCATACTTGATCCAGATAATACAGAGAAATCATTTGGCTTTCATGCTGGTAGCCTTTAGGACTACTATCATAATTCTAAAGAATGAGAAAAAAAAGAAAAAAATTATGATGATAAACTAATGTAAAGGAATTATCAGGTAAAGCAGTAAAATATACAGCAGGGATATGTAATGCTAATAGTCCTTAAGCATTACGTGGGCAGTAAGCAATAGCCAGAGTACCCTGAGAAGCTTCCTGTACACACAGGAGAGTAGGGGGTGGGGATGGGTGGCGGTGATAGAGAGCTGATGTGGTGGTGGTGGTGAAGTCGCTCAGTCGTGTCCGACTCTTTGGGACCCCATGGACTGTAGCCCACCAGGCTCCTCAGTCCATGGAATTTTCCAGGCAAGAGTACTGGAGTGGGTTGCCGTTTCCTTCTCCAGAGGATCTTCCCAACCCAGGGATCGAACCTGGGTCTCCCGCACTGCAGGCAGACGCTTTAACCTCTGAGCCAACAGGGAAGCCCGAGAGCTGATATAGGAAACACAAAAACAAAACAGACAGAAAGCAAAGCAAACATTCATCTGATAGTGAGTCAGTGAAAAACTAGAAAATTATTCAGAAACAATCATACTCTTAACTTGCCAATTTCTTCTATAGAAATACGAAACTAGAATTTTAAATGTACATCAGTTAGGAATATTAGAGTAGCAAAAGTATCCCTCTGTGAGGAAATTGCTTCTTATATCCTTTTTTATCTAATTGTCTGAAATCAAAACTTAAACAGATAAATGTGAGAATCCGTTTAAAAGATTTCCTCACAGAGGGACCCTTTTCAAAAGAAAGCAAAATCTTATCCATCCTTGATGTTCTACTGGTTCAAGTACAATTTTGAATACACACCATCTTGCGGGCTTCCCTGGTAACTGAGACATAAGGAATTCACCTACAATCCCAGAGCCCAGGTTTGATTCCTGAGTCGGGAAGATCCGCTGGAGAACAGAATGGCAACCCACTCTAGTATTCTTGCCTGGAGAATCCCATGGACAGAGCCTGGCGGGCTATAGTCCATGGGGTTGCAAAGAACTGGACATGACTGAGCAATTAACACTCACTTTTTCACCATTTTGTACTTTCTGTAAGGCAATTAATTTACAAATTGTTCTTGTCACTGTGGCTTATTTAAAACATATTAGAAAAGCACGCTAAAATCTATTTCTGAATGTTAACTGATTTCCAATAAGCATTTTTAAAAGTTCATTAAGCAAATTAAAGGACTATTCAGTATCAAAATATGAAATTAACATCCATCATTTCAGGAAATGACCATGATCTTAATCATTAGAGTTTAGTGTTCTTTTTCTTAATGCGCTGCTGGGATGCACCACTTCCATATAATAACAACAATTACCTGTGCTTACACCACAAATGTAATCAAAGAGTTGATGAACTGGCTTCTGAGTAAGTTCAACTAACTTTCGTAATGTCTGAAGAGCAACCACACCCCTGTAGGAAAAATAAAAGGCAAAAATGAGAATTCCTGTTTTAAGGAAAGCTAACCTATTTACTAAAACAATCCTGGGTTTTCTAGTTTATATGCTAATATGAAAACCAGTAATATAAATTACCATCAGTTAAAATTGCCAAAGGTTTCTGGATTGCTTTTGAAAATACAGTATCTCAATAGTGGTATTAAAACATGGGTTACAGCAGCACATTTTGAATTTAGACTAGTACCTCTCTAAATAAGACAATGAAGATATAGCAATATAAGGTATTTTAGCAGACACTATAACTCTGGAAATTGCTTAAACTCTGTATTCACCGGTTTTGGGATGTCACGCACTGGTTTCTCCACTTACCAACATGGCTGGTAAACCTATGCTTCTACACATTTCATTTTCTGTAATTCATCAGTCATATTTTTAAGCTTTTTCATTTTTTTAAAACTCTCAACTATCTCCAGACAAGGTTCTGCACTAGGAGGTACTAATTTACACTGCTGACTCTGTTCATTTCTGAATCCTCACCAAAGGTAGCAAGTAGCTTCAAATGTAAAAGATGAAACAGCCTAGGAGATGAGATGCAGGCCAATTCAGGGTATGTGTAAACAGGTGGACAATCCTTAATATTGGAGGATATACATACACAATGAAAAGTTTTAATCTCAATACAAGGTGTGGAGCAGAGAACACTGTATTAATCAGGTACCATAAAATAAAATTTAGTGTCAAATTGTGCTTTGAATTGTAAGCACAAAGTCACTAAAAAATATTGTATTATTAAAGTAGAAAATGAAAGATTGTTTATTATTAATTGTAGAAATAATGTAAATTTGAAGACAGCTGATAAGATGGTTTATGAGAGAGACACTGCAGATTTAATGTGCCTTTAATGTGAGACATGAAAAATTAAAGATCATGCCGGATAAAATATATTTAACAGTGTGCCCTCCATTATCTTATGGAAAGGAAAATAAAACATGCACACACACATACGTGCATATATATTCATAAAGAAAAAAATATTTGAAGAAATAAATCAAAATAGTAAAAATAATCTTGGATTATTTCTCTTTATATTTTTTTTCCTCCCAAGTTTTACTTGTATAAGCCAGAAGAAAACTGTTTTTAAAATGCAGTATTAATTCTGGACAAATTTTAAAATCAGTATTATTTCTAGGTCGATTCTATGTTTAATGCTGTACCAGGCTCTCTTTTATAAAAGAAATACAGGGCATGGGTTCCCTTTCTCATGAGCCTTCTTATCTTACTCGTTCTATACAAATTTCCCATCCTAGGTGCTTTCTCATAGTCCCCTAAACCAGGATTTCCCAACAGCAACTTCACTGACATTTTGGGCAAGATATTCCTTTGCTGTACAAACTATTCCAGGCACTGCAGGATATTTAGCACCAACTGTTCTCTTCTCACTAAATTAAAGCAGGGATCCTCCAGTCGTAACAAGGAAAAAATGTCTCCAGACACTGACAAATGTTCTCCAGGGGCAAAATCATCTCCAGTGGAGATTATCACTCATCTCAACCCACCTTCATCCTAACCAATCTCTGGATTTTCCCAAATGTCTTCACTTCAATTTTCTCCCTGTATTGTGACTTTTTGGTCACAAACCTCTTTTCACTCTATAGATTCCTCACTCTAAACAGACATTTGAATGCTCTTTAAGGTTATTTCAGATCTCAACTCAAATGTTATTTCTTCAAAAACTCAACAGTCATAATCACTCTTTAAAACAGCACTGTTACGCTCTATCCCTTCACTGTGCCTTATTTTTCTTCATAGCACACATTATACATTTCTGTTTTTCTAGTTGTTCTCTCTTAAGGGAAGAGTAGAGATGGCAGGGAAGTAGAACACAAGCTAGAAATTTTAGGGGAAAAAGATTTATAAAACCAAGCCAAAGTGTCTAGCCAATAAATAATAAGGAACTACACAATTAGCAAGCAGGGATGGATTGTCAGTAGTAGGAAAAGGAGTCTGATGGTGAAACTGGTGAATTTTACCAACTGGTGAAAGGAGATGGTGAAATCTCCTTCTGAGCTAAGAATGCATTAAATATTTCTTGTGTACACCAGAACTGGCACCTACAAGACGTAGGGAGTCAGGAAGTTACTGATACAGGCTCCTTTTCTAACAGTCACGTTATTCAGTTCAGTTCAGTTCAGTTGCTCAGTCATGTCCGACTCTTTGTGACCCCATGAATCGCAGCACACCAGGCCTCCCTGTCCATCACCAACTCCCAGAGTTCACTCAGACTCACGTCCATCGAGTCAGTGATGCTATCCAGCCATCTCATCCTCTGTCGTCCTCTTCTCCTCCTGCCCCCAATCCCTCCCAGCATTAGAGTCTTTTCCAGTGAGTCAACTCTTCGCATGAGGTGGCCAAAGTACTGGAGTTTCACCTTCAGCATCATTCCTTCCCAAGAAATCCCAGGGCTGATCTCCTTCAGAATGGACTGGTTGGATCTCCTTGCAGTCCAAGGGACTCTCAAGAGTCTTCTCCAACACACAGTTCAAAAGCATCAATTCTTCGGCACTCAGCCTTCTTCACAGTCCAACTCTCACATCCATACATGACCAAAGGAAAAACCATAGCCGTGACTAGATGGACCTTAGTTGCCAAAGCAATGTCTCTGCTTTTGAATATGCTATCTAGGTTGGTCATTACCAGTTGACTAATACATATAGGTATTGACTTCCCTGGGGGCTCAGATGGTAAAGCATCTGCCTACAATACAGGAGACTGGGGTTCAATCCCTGGGTTGGGAAGATCCCCTGGAGAAGGAAATGGCAACCCACTCCAGTATTCTTGCCTGGAAAATCCCATTTGCTAATATACATAGGTAAGATATAAACAATAAAAGAAAGGTAACATTACATAACATTGCCAAAATTTTACGAGAATCATGGTTGATAAACTGTCCTAAACTACCAAAAATGTCTGAGAAGATCAAACTAATACATAAAGACTTGGTCACATTAAAATAAAAGGAAATTCAGGTATATGTTAAAAGAAGTTCTTAGAATTAAAAGTTCTTAGATTGATAAATCAGTAAATCAAGAAAAACAATTTCATGTTTTACTTTAGAATTTGATTTTATAATGACATAATTATACTGAATCAGTTTAAAAAATTCTTGCAAATGAACTGATCTTTTTTCAATTGATGTGTAATTGCATATGACATTGTACTAGTTTCACATGCACAACATCTGTATGCACTGCAAAATGACCACACCATCTGTCAGCAATAAAGTATAAAATTTTTTCCTAGTGATGAGAACATTTAAGATTTACTTTTTAAAGCAACTTTCAAATTTGCAAATACAGTATTATTAACTACAGTTCCTATGCTGTACACTTCATCCCTATGACTTACCTATTTCATAATTGGACATTTGTACCTTTCACTTCTCTTCACGCACTTCACCCACCCTCCAACCTGCCTTCCATATGGCAACCACCAAGATCTTCTCTGAGCCTTTGAGTTTTCTCTTGCGTTGTTTTTGTTTCTTATATTTCATGTATAGTAAGATCATACAGTATTTGTCTTTCTCTGACTTATTTCACTTAGCAAAATAACCTCAAGTTCTACCTATGCTGTCACAAATGACATTGCATTCATTTTTATGGCTAAGTAGTATTCCTGTGTGTGTGTATACACATATCCCTCACATATTCTTCACCCATTCACCATCAATGGACACAGATTGTTTCTACATCTTGGCTATTGTAAATAATGTTGTAACAAACATTTCAAATTAGTGTTTTCATTTTTTTCTGATAAATACTCAGAAAGTGAAATTGTTGGATAATATGGTAGTTCTATTTGTATTATTTAGGCTCTATAATTTTAAAACGATCATTTTGCTAATACACTAATGGACAGAGAGACCAGTCTTATGGTCACCAAGGGGGTGAGGGTTGGGGAGGGACGGAGTGGGAGTTTGGGGTTAGCAGATATAAGCTATTGTATACAGAATGGATACACAACAAAGTCCTACTGAACAGCACAGAGAACTCTTCCCAGTATTCTACAATAAACCATAATGGAGAAGAATATATTTAAAAAAGCATGTATGTATGTATAACTGCATCACTTTTGTTATACAGCAAAAATTAAAACAACACTGCAACTTTGTTAAAAAGAATTTTTAAAAAATCATTTTTCTAGCTTTACCTGGTTCCTCCACCATCAATTGCGAGAATCCGGATTCCTCGTCCTTTCACTGGATCCACATAGCCAATTAAGGCCAAAATTTCTCTAACTGCAGCCTGTAGAGTTTCATCCTTAATTTGTCGCAGTCGTAGTAAATAAGGAATAATTTTTTCCTATATTGAAAGTAAACACATTTTGCTGCTTTTGTCACAAGAGTGAAAATACATGATTATTTTTAATCAACACATGTAGATCATCTCATGTAATCAGAATGCCAGTGTTTATTACTTTCTCAGTAATCTTAAATGATAGACTAGCTTTTCACATATTACTGTCAACTAATATCTAGAATGTATTTGTCCTAATATCCAGGCCAAAGATTAATTTCAATCAAATATCTTTTAAAAGGTTCAGTGCTTAAAAATTAGAGAAAATGCTATTTGCTTAACACAAATTTACAAGGTACTGTCACAACAAAACGTTAATGTAATATAGTTTGTACAATATTTTGTCCGAATCCTAGAGAAGATGAAATTGCTTCATAGTAATTATTGGAAATTAAACTTGTTATTAACAGAAAAAAATAAACCAACTCATGTATACTGCATATGGAATACAAGGGTAGCTCATTGTGAAATATGAACAAGTGTTAATAAATAAAACTAAGGTAGAAGGCAAAGGGTGACCATTACAAACAAGTAATTAAGTTTAAACAAAACTGGGACATCAAGATTCTAAGTATTCAACTTCATATTGTTGATCAAAGTCAGGAGATTAAATAAATCCTAGGGGTTCTGTGTTGAGCTTACCTGAGCTACTAGCTACTATATACAGAAGCATCTCATCTTGTCAGCACCCCAAGTTTAAGAGAACAATTGAGTCACAGCTATACTTGTGCTCTGCCATTGTTCAGTCACTCAGTCATGTCCAATTCTTTACGACCCCCTGGATTGCGGCATTACCAGACTTCCCTGTCGGTCAGTAAATCAAGTGACTTCACAATGCTGCAGTCATTTTGTCTACTATGAAAAATCAGATTTGGAAGGGGGATGACTGCTGGGAAGTGTAACTTTTCTCCCCTTGAGGCACTTGCTGACTTGGGGGAGAAAAAAAGGATTGAAAAGTTGGGCTTGGTTCAGACAGCAGGCCATGAGTAGAGGCCAGAGAAATCAGCTGAGCATTTAGAATCTCAAGGGTTTGGAGCCACACAATACTGAAGTCTTGAGGGGCCTCAATCACATGACTGGTTTCACCTCAAGACATTTGCTAGAGTCTTTATGTGGAATGACAAGTTCAAAAGCTAGAATGAAAAACTCTGAATACGAGAATGGAATTTTCCGTAGTTTTGAGATTTAGTGGTCAAGAGGATGGTGGTGGTAAAGAACACGTCAGGTTCTCAACTAAAAGTCCTAGAGAATATACCCTAAAAGGAGGACAAACTAGAGGTGTCAGCCAATTGTAAGCCAGCCATGACCCAGCTCTGACACTAATGTAACTGAAGCTATCAGTGCCTCACTCTGTATGTCAAGTAACGGAGCAAACAGACTATCTCTGGAAAAAGAAATCATCTGATATAGTCTAGATCCTATGCAATTTTTTAAAATTTACAACATCCAGCATCTAGGAAAATTATAAGGAATGTGAATCTTGTACCAAATGACCAAACACCAAAAGGTGATCTTGATATTATTTAAATATAATACAAATAACAAAAATAAAATGACTATCCTCAAACATATGTGTGTGTGTGTGTGTGCGCTTAATCCCGTCCGACTTTTTGCAACCCTATGGACTGTAGTCCACCAGGCTCCTCTGTCCGTGGAATTCTCCAGACAAGAATACTGGAGTGGGTTGCCATTTCCTACTCCAGGGCATCTTCCCTACCCAGGGATCAAACCCACATCTCTCACATACCTAGGAATTAAATTTTCAAAAAAATCTAACAAAAGATATACAAGACACCTACACTGAAAAGTTTTTTTTTTTTTAATTAATTTTTATTTTTTTAGTTTGTTTGCTATTGTGTGCCCTGGTCTGAATATTTGTGTCTTCTCAAAATTTCATATGCTGAAATTTTAACTCTCCCAAAATGACAGGAAGTGAAGCCTTTGGGATGTGCTTGGTCATGAGGATGGAGCCTTTATGAATGGGATTAGTGCCCTTATGACAGAGGCTCCAGAGAGATCCCTTGGAGACTCCACCAGGTGAAGACACAGTGAGAAAGCACCCGCTGTGAACCAGGAAGAGGGCCATCAGAGACCAATCATGTTGGCACCTTGATTTTGAACTTCCAGCTTTCAGAACTCTGAGAAATAACTGTCTGCTGTTTCTAAGCCACCCAGTTGGTGGCATTTTATTACAATACAGCATCCCTAATAGACTAAGACATTGAGGGAAAATGAAAACGGCCCAAATAAATGGAAAAAGACACGATTTCAAGGCTTGGAAGACAATACCATAAAGACTTAATCCACCACAATTACTCCATAAATTTAATGTAATCTCAGGATGATTTATTTTAAAATTTTCTTGATAAAATCAAATTCAAGAAAAAGAAATGCCAAAAAAAAAAAAAAAGTTGTCTGAGGAGGACTTACATATACCTGAGGAAAGAAGGCAGGTGAAAGACAAAAGAGAAAAGGAAAGATATACCCATATGAATGCAGAATTCCAAAGAATAGCAAGGAGAGATAAGAAAGTCTTCCTAAGTGAACAATGCAAAGAAATAGAGGAAAACAATAAAACAAGAGAGACTATAGATCTCTTCAAAAAAAATTAGAGATATCAAGGGAACATATCATGCAAAGATGGGCACAAAAAAGGACAGAAATGCTACGGACCAAACAGAAGCAGAAGATACTAAGAAGAAGCGGCAGGAATACACAGAAGAACTATACAAGAGAGATCTTAATGACCTGGATAACAATGATGGTGTAATCACTCACCTAGAGTCAGACATCCTGGACTGTGAAGTCAAATGCGCTTTAGGAAACATTACTACAAACAAAGTTAGTGGAGGTGATGCAATTCCAGCTGAGCTATTTCAAATTCTAAAAGATGATGTTGTGGAAGTGCTGCACTCAATATGCCAGCGAATTTGGAAAACTCAGCAGTGGCCAGAGACCTGGAAAAGGTCAGTTTTCATTCCAATCCCAAAGGACAATGCCAACAATGAAACTACTGCACAATTGCATTCATCTCACATGCTAATAAGGTTATGCTCAAAATCCTTTAAGCGAGGCTTCAACAGTATGTGAATCAAGAACTTCCAGATGTTGAAGCTGGATTTAGAAAAGGCAGAGGAACAAGAGATGAAATTGCCAATATATCTGGATCATAGAAAAAGCAAGAGAATTCCAGAATAACATCTACTTCTACTTCATTGACAACACTAAAGCCTTTGACTGGGTGAATCACAATGAAGTGTGGAAAATTCTTCAAGAGATGGGAATACCAGACACCTTACCTGCCTCCTGAGAAACCTGTATGCAGGTCAAGAAGCAACAATGAAAACCAAACATGGGACAATAGACTGGTTCTAAATTGGGAAAGGAGTGTGTCAAGGCTGTATATTGTCATCCGGTTTATTTAACTTATATGCAGAGTATATCATGTGAAATGCTGGGCTGAATGAAGCACAGCTGGAATCAAGATTTTGGGGAGGAATATCAGTAACCTCAGATACGTAGACAACACCCTTACAGCAGAAAGCAAAGAGGAACTAAAGAGCCTCTTGACTAAGGTTAAAGAGGAGAGTAAAAAAGCTGACTTAAAACTCAACATTCAAAAAACAAAGATCATGCATCCAGTCCCATCACTTCATGGCAAATAGACAGGCAAACAATGGAAATAGTGAAAGACTTTATTTACTTGGGCTCCAAAATCAATGTGGACAGTGACTGCAGGCATGAAATTAAAAGATGCTTTGCTCCTTGAAAGAAAAGCTATGACAAATCTAGACAGTGTATTAAAAAGCAGAGACATTACTTTGCCAACAAAGGTCCATATAGTCAAAGCTATGATTTTTCCAACAGTTGTGTATGGATGTAAGAGTTGGACCGTAAAGAAGGCTGAGTACCAAAGAATTGATGCTTTTGAACTATAGTGTTGGAGAAGATTCTTTAGAGTCCCTTGGACTGCAAGGAGATCAAACCAGTTAATCCTAAAGGAAATCAATCCTGAATACTCATTGGAAAGGCTGATGCTGAAGCTGAAGCTCTGATACTTTGGCCACCTGATGAGAATAGCCAACTCATTGGAAAAGACCCTGATGCTGGTAAACATAGAAGGCAGGAGGAGAAACGGACGGCAGAGGACGAGATGATTGGATGGCGTCACCAACTCAATGGACATAAGTCCGAGCAAGCTCCATAATATGGTGAGGGACAAGGAATTCTGGCATGCTGCAATCCATGCAGTCACAAAGCACTGGACACAACTGAGCAACTGAACAACAACAAAGCTGATTCTAAAATTTATAAGAAGCACAAGTGCCAAGAATAAGCCAATTATTAAGAGGAAGAACAATGTTGGAAGATTTACACTACAGACATCAAATTTATTACAAAGCTATAATAAACTGGGCTTCCTTTGTAGTTCAGATGGTAAAGCATCCACCTGCAATGGAGGAGAGCCAGGTTTGATCCCTGGGTTGGGAAGTTCCCCTGGAGAAGGAAATAACCACCCAATCCAGTATTCCTGCCTGGAGAATTCCATGGACAGAGGATCCTGGTGTGCTACAATCCATGGGGTTGCAAAGAGTCAGACACAACTGAGCGACTAACACACACAATAAATTATAGATAGTACAATATTAAAACAAGGATAAA
Organism: Aepyceros melampus; assembly: GCA_006408695.1. Taxonomy (NCBI): domain Eukaryota; kingdom Metazoa; phylum Chordata; class Mammalia; order Artiodactyla; family Bovidae; genus Aepyceros; species Aepyceros melampus. The sequence continues at coordinate 90,463 of SJXQ01010972.1, read as the reverse complement.
CAATGTATTAACAGAAAAGAATACAGTGTTCAAAAATATATCCATAAATAATCACTTGATTTACGATGAAACTCTTCAATAAACGGTGCCAGGTCAACTGGATATAGGCATTTCACAAAATCAAGGCTCCTACCTCACACTATACAATCAAACCTATTCTAGGTGAAAAGTATATATGTATAAGTGAAAGTAATAAAGTTTCAGAAGCAAACACAGGATAAATCTTTGCCTGATTTTAAAACAGCACACAAAGTGCTAATCATAAGTAAAATATTTATAAACTGTAATATATTAAAATTAAGAACATCTACTCATCAAAAACCATTAGAAAGAATGAAAGGTAACCCACAGAGTAGGCAGATATATTTATAAGGCACATACATGTATAACATATACATATAATATATAAAGACATATCCATAATTGATAAAGAAAATTTCCAGATTAAATAGAAAAAGCTGATCAACCCAATGGAAAAACAGGCAAGCCCCGGACTGGGTACTTCATGAGGGCAGTAAACAGTTCAGCTCAGTCACTCAGTCATGTCCAACTCTTTTCAACCCCATGGACTGAAGCATGCCAGGCTTCCCTCTCCATCACCAACTCCTGGAGCTTGCTCAAACTCATGTCCAATGAAGTCAGCGATGCCATCCAACCATCTCATCCTCTCTCGCCCCTTCTCCTCCTGCTTTCAATCTTTCCCAGCATCAAGGTCTTTTCCAATGAGTCAATTCTTCGCATCAGGTGGCCAAAGTATTGGAGCTTCAGCTTCAGCAGTAAACAAATGGCCAGTAAACACTGGAAAGCTGCTAAACTTCACAGGTACCAGAGAAGTACAAATTAAAGCCGCAATTTAAATCACTAAACATATAACAAAATGGCCAAAATAAAAAGATAATATAAGGCTTTGGAGAAGAGGAAGCATAACCAGAAGGCTTATACAATCCCGGTGAAAGTATCAACTGATGAAAGCACTTTGCAAAACCATCTGGCAGTATCCACTAATATGAGAATAGGCATACTCTATAAGCAGGACTACTGTTGCTGCTGTTGCTTAGTTGCTTCAGTCGTGTCCAACTGTGCGACACTATCGACTGCAGCCTGCCAGGTACATGGGATTCTCTAATGGAAGAAAACTGGATTGGGTTGCCATGTCCCCCTCCAGGGTATCTTCACGATCTAGGGATGAAACCTTGGTCTGCTGCATTGCAGGCAGATTCTTTACTGCTGAGCCACCAGAGAAGCCCAAGCAAGAGTACTACTCTGATGTTTTCCAAAAGATACATCCCAGAAGTACTATTCCTAAATATTTCCAAACAGGAAGCTATCCAAATGTCCACTACATTGCACTATATTCATCCAAGGGAACACATAACAATGAGAATAAATGTTCCTTAGCTACACTCATCAGTATAGAAGGTTCTCACAAACATAATGCTGATGGGGGTGGGGGGACATAAAAGAGCACATTCTGTATCATTCCATTTATATAACAAGCAGAAAGAGGTACTACTAATCTATACTGCTAGAAAACAGGTCAATCTTTTTAAAGAATGATTGCAAGGGAGCATAAAGAGGCTTTCGGAAACATTCTGTTTCTTAATTGGGTGGTCGTTATATAGATGTGTTCAATTTTTGAAAATTTATGGAGCTGCATACTTACAACATATGTATTTTCTCTGTATAATATTTTTAAAAAATTTCAAAAAAGACACAAGAAACAGCTTGAAGGGCACCCTACTAGTCAAAGTTAAAATAAATTACACATTAAAAAAAAAGGATGGGGGAAAGATTATGGAAACACAACTTATGAAAAATTATGAGTTCATAATGATAATAAAAAGAAAAAAACACCAAGAATTCATCTCACCACTGAAGCAGCTTTTAGAGCAAACTCTACTTTGAAAACTGGTGACTAAGCAGAAAGAAATTATGCATTTCTTTCACTTTTCCTGCAACATTGATTTCTGAGAGTAACCAAATAGCTTTAGTTGGGCAAAGAAATCTCCACTTTTACAGGAAAATGTCAATTATAAGGCAGAAGGAATGACAGAATTAGAAATTTATCGTTCTGCAACCCTAATAAAACGACAAGTTTTGGAAACAATTAGGTTAACAGTTGGTGGACTAATACTTCTAGCCTAACTGTACAGTGAAAAGATAAGACTGTAATCTTCCAAATTCAGTGATCAACCTTAGCATTGCTAATTGTTGTTCAACCAATTATGTTTTGACATGATCCAATATGAGGTGCATAATATCATCTACAGCGTACTCCAACAAAACGCTCAACACAATCAAGTCTTTATATTTAAATTCCAATGTGCAAGAAACAAAAAGGCTGAAGGAACACATCACCAATACCAACAAAAAGGAAGCCAGGTAAATTCGGAAGGTTAGCCACTCTACAAGAAAATATATATCACATTTCTCCAAGGTATTGAAGAGTCCCTAGATTTAAGGTCAGTTATGAGTTCTCAAAGTTTCTATTAACAAAACAGGTCACAACAACAGACTAAAACTGAAAACTATCCAGAAATCTATCACCACTACCATGAGTAAATAAGTTGCAATACAGTCACCCAATGGAATAAGAAAGAAATAAGAATGGATGACCTACAACTACCCGCAACAATGTAAAAGATTCCTACCAGTGTGCTGAGTGACAGAAACAACAGTTTACATAATGTACAAAAACAGACAAAACTAATTTGTGACCCTTTTTTGGGAGACTGTGACTGAAACAGGGTCCAGGGGAGACTTCTGCAGTGCTGACAAATTCTGCTCTTCATCTGGGTGCTGGCTACGTGAAGGTGTATGGAAACTCATTGAGCTTTATACTTATAACTGCATGTCTATCATACTTCAATAAAATGTTTTTCTTAAGTTCATTAAAGTATGCATCTTTATTTTAGAGGTTTGCTTTCAGTGTATCACCTAAAGGTTAAAATGACTTAAAAGCATTTCCATATTTGGAAAATTTTATCTTTTAGGTAAGAGATTACATATATATGAAAGATAATTCCAAATTCTATGAACATGATATTCTATAGTTTAGCTATTACAATATATGTATTGTATGAAATTTCAGAGGGAAAATTAATGTAAAATGTCTAACTTTTTAGCAAGATTGCTTTCAAATTGTTGAATAAACATGAACTAAGTTACCTGACAATTTTCTAGATGGTAAGTAAAAAATAAGCACTGATGGATCTCTAACGAAATATTAACACTGTCTATTCTTTATATGACATGTCCAAATTGTTAATTGTATGTTAAAATAATCTTAGTACAGAGGTAGAGAGACATCATTCACATTTTATGGTGTTTCAGGGCTTCCCAGGTGGCAGTAGTGGTAAAGAACCTGCCTGCCAATGCAGGAGACGTGAGACAGGTTCGATCCCTGGGTCGAGAAGATTCCCTGGAGAAGGGAATGACAACCCACTCCAGTACTCTTGTATGGAGAATTTCATAGACAGAGGAGCCTGGCAGGCTACAGTCCATGGAGTCGTGAAGAGTCAGACACAGCTGAAGCAACGTAGCACGCATGCTAGCAAGAAAACAGTCTACTTAAATAGATCTAAATTATTTTCACTGTTTTATATTTGAAAAAACTGAGGCAAAGAAAATCTATGTTTTATTAATAGAATCGCAAGTTCAACTGGCAATAAGATCATAAAATTTTTTAGACTTTCAGATACAAAAAGATCATGAAATAAAAACAAGCAATGGTTTTACTACAAAATACAAACTCCTGTCCAAAGAGTAGCTGCATAGCATAAACAACGTTGCATTTAGGAAAACCTTGGTAGCTATTGGGCAATTCAACTAATACACTGAGATATATCTTCTATTTTAAAATGGTGGAAGTATTTTAAAAGTACAGATATGAGTACCAAGAGCATAACATATTACAGAAGAAAAATGAGCATATAGTGCAATGAATATCACAGAATAAATGGGTAATTACTGAGTATGTAAAACACACGTATGATAAAACCACAAAAATGTTTAAACAGAAAAATGAAAGGTGTCACCTTCCCCATTTCAGAAGGTTTACTAGTACTTTTATTCCAAGAAAAAAACAGATTAAAGGTAATCAAAATTACCTTGACAGCCACTCCTTTTCCCTCAGGAAATTCTAGAAGATGGAAAGTCAGTTCTTCAACCCTATTAATGCAGAGCCTTGGGTCAGTTGTTCTTCTTAATGCTTGAACTAATGCCCGCGTTCTATTATCAATACTCACTCTGGCAATGATCTGCAAAGACATATTAAAATATGTATGATTCGAGTATGAAAACTGCTCCAGTGCTACCAACAGATGATCAAAGTTCTTAAATCACATTAGGAAATGAAATTTAGAAATCTGACAAAAATTAAAACTTAAAATCACAATGAATAATGACTTGCCTTTTCTCGCTGAAGAGATAACCGCCTTTTCTCCTCTGTGTTTTTGTCTTTGCTGACAGCCTGCTCAGCTTTTGTCGCTTCTTCCTGCTCTTCTAACTGACTCTTTGAATCATACTTTAGTTTGGGGACAAGTCCACCAATATAACCACCTACTAAGGCTTGTACACCTTCCGTGGGACGAGAAAGAAAGTTAGCAATACTCTGTTTAGTAGAAATGGGAAGAACCTCAGGTGTCCCACTGGGACTTCCAGGCTTGTCCTCGGAATATAAAGAAGCTTCTGAATCTAGCTTCTTATCAGACAGTATGCCAGGATCTGAAGAACTGGGTTTCTCATCTTCAACCTTTTTAATTCAAGTTCTGATTTTTCCTGGAAAGGTTGATCTTCCTTCTGTTGAGACATTTTTTCCTCACGCTTGAAGTATGAATTAATATGACTTGACAAAAAGTAGAATGACTCTCCAAATTTTGTGGTTATACTATTTGTGTAATGAAAAAGGTTTGGTTTACTTATATCGTCTTTCTCTATAACTTGACTTTCCTTTGCTGGTACAGAACTCTTTTCTGCTGACTTGTCACTATACTTTTTCAGAAACTTGATGGTTTGTTTAACGCTTTTCTGTTTTAACCAACCGCTATCCGTCACTTTTCTTAATATTCGAGAACTTGGCTTAAGTTGAGCTAAACGAGAGATCATTTCATTTTGTTTTCCAAAAACAGCCTTTGAAACAGAGTTCAAAGTATTTTTAATACGGGACATACGAGGGCTCACTTTTGTAAGTCCCTTGGGAGCAGAAGTGCTAAGTCTCAAGATTCCAAGATGTAAACCATGGTGGCTTAGGGGGGAACAGTGCTTACTGCAAGAATGAGCTTCACTTTTGGTCCATTTACATCTTATTCTGCTCGTATGAACACCTCTCTGTAGACTGATGTGGCTTATCCTCCAGTAATGTTCAGGTGAGCACAAGAAAGGCAGCTGCTTGCTCCTCTGCTTCCCACAAAGACTTCTCGCATTACTAAGGAGGTAAATATAATATAGATCTATAGTCAAATTAATAGACATAACTTAAAAATTACTTATTTTCTATACGTTATGACTTTCACTTCATTCCTGAATGCTTCATTTAAGAAATGCCATAATTCATGGTCTTACCTAAAATGGCAAGAAAAAAAAAAAAAAAGATTAGGATTCAAGGTAAAACTGAAGTTGGGGAAGAGATAAAATACATTACTTGAACTAAACTCAGGAACTTGTCTCAAAAGAAGATAGGACAATATATTTTCATGATGGCAATAGAGATTTCATTTTTAAGCAAATAGAAGGTAATTAATCTTTTAATATAGAAATCAATGAGAAAAGAAAGTGAGTAGTAGATGTTTCATGGAAACTAATTTAGAGAAGCTACAGAATAGCTAAGGTCTCCTACAACACAAAACCGAACATGCAACTGTGAAACAAAATCTGATTTCATGGTAAGACAAGGAAAACTTAAACATAAAGTTCTTCTCTACTCCATGGCCTCCTTTCTACCTGTACTCTCTACCTACCACACCTCCCCCACCAGCAGGAATACCTGTTCCACATTCATAGCAACATTCTACCAGCATCAGCAAGACAGAACATCTTTTCTTGACCTTGTAAAACAGGGCCACATGACCCACTGTGCTGGTACTTAAGTCTGGATTACCCAAACTGTCAATATACATTATTTTATGTACAGCCCTGTTTCAAAACATCTTATATAAACTGTGTCTCGACTTCTAACAGGTGGAACGTATCTCAGAGTTTTCTGAGATACTCTTCCTGGGTTATAATCCTCAAATTTGGCTCAAATAAAATCTCCCAATTCTTTCTTAGACCTACTGATTAACTTTTCATTGACACAATATTCTGCTGTTTTTCTTCTTTATTATTAAGTCTTAACTAGTTTATGTGAGACTAGACTTTAAGTTCTTTGAGGACAATAGTTAAGTCTTATACTCCTGTTCACTGTAAACCATTTATAGAATATTTAATCTGAAACTTAGTCCCCCTGAAACCGAGTTCCTCTGTCGAATTTATTAACCTCTATTCAAAATGTTCTTCTCCTGTCCAATACCTGTTCCCCTCAGGATTGAGGCATACCAAAGAAAAGGGGGGACTGAAGCCAAGCAGGACCCTATGGGACCCTCCCATGCATGAAAGCCTGTGTTCCCAATTTCTTGTTTGTAGGAAAAAGGCCTTCAGCCTCTGAGACCCTCCCTGAGTTCCAAAGGGCAGATTCAAACAGTTAATTAAAAGAGTGAGGGAATGCAGAAAGAGACATCAGTGCAGAGATGGGACAGGGTCCTGGTTCATCCTAGGGGGATGTATATAACAATCTTATAGAAATCTCTGAGTTCTTCTATGGGAACTAGGCCCCTCCCTGGGAAGACGATGGTAATGGCAGGCTGAGCACAAGCCCTAAGACCCCAGACTGGCTGGAACCAGAAAGCTGATGACTGAGATTCCTGGGACACCATTCTGTCAACCTCATCCTATCAGAAGAGGCCTCCCCACAAATTTTGCTTATAAAATCTCTTCCCCCAAACCCATCAGAGTTCAGGTCTTTCAAGCAGGAGCTGCCAGCTTTGTGGCTCTTGCAATAAACCCTTCTCCCACTCCAAACATGGACATTTCAGTTTGTCTGGCCTCACTGTGTGCCGGGCACACATTCAACAACTTGATGCCAGATATAGTCCTAAATGCTGAGACCACAAAGAGGATACCAAGAAACTTTCAGTCTAGAGCTTGAGATAGCCTTGTAAAGAAGATTTCATGGTCTAGTAGTAACTGCTCATTTAATCAAAGAAGTCAGACTAGAATAAACTGTGCATACATGCTAAGTCGCTTCAGTAGAGTCTAACTCCTTGAGACCCTATGGATTGTCCAAGGGATTTTTTAGGCAAGAGTACTAGAGTGGGTTGCCACACCTTCTCCAAAACTATGTGCAACACCTAATAGACAAGCGGCTCATAACCACAGCATAAATGCCATTTAAAGTAGACATTCTGTTCTTTCAATTGGTAAAATGCAAATAATTGATAATATCCAGTACTGATAATAACCTGGGGAAAAGGGACACAGAGGGCTGCCTGACAGAATCTAATGAAATTTTAATAGCTATCTATCAAAATTTTAAAGGCACATGTTCTTTGATCAGTAATTCCACCATAAAGAATCTATGCTACAGAAATAACTGCATAGGAGTACAGGTACATACACACATTCTTTGCCACACTGCTTGAAATATCAAAACACTGATAAACAACTCTTAAGTGTCTTCTAGAAAGGGATGGTTAAATAAATTATGGTACATAAAGTAATACAATGAGTTACAATGTAATGTTATATAGCAGTTAGGAACTAGATGATCCAATGTAACCAATGTATATATCCTTATATACAGTATAGAGAGGAAGGCAAACTGCAATAACATATGTATGAATACATATACACAAGGATACACAGATGTAGATACAAAGGTATCATGTAACACAAGAAAACAAAAACCTATATATGCAGCTGAAATCTGTGGCTACACACACATACACACATTCTGAAAGGGAAGCATCTTTTTATTTATTCCTGTGAACTGAGAAGTAGAATTGAAAAAGAAGGGCTTTTGAGAAGGGCTTTTACTTTTGGGTGGATTCTATTATTTACAAAGAGAAAGCATCATATTTGTAATTTAAGAAAACAATGCAATGCACTTTAACAGATGGTACTACATGATGCTTCCTCCTTGGAAGAAAAGTTATGAACCACCTAGATAGCATATTCAAAAGCAGAGACATTACTTTGCCAACTAAGGTCCATCTAGTCAAGGCTGTGGTTTTTCCAGTAGTCATGTATGGATGTGAGAGTTAGACTGTGAAGAAAGCTGAGTGCCAAAGAATTGATGCTTTTGAACTGTGGTGTTGGAGAAGACTCTTGAGAGTCCCTTGGACTGCAAGAAGATCCAACCAGTCCATTCTAAAGGAGATTAGTCCAGGGCGTTCTTTGGAAGGAATGATGCTGAAGCTGAAACTCCAGTACTTTGGCCACCTCATGCAAAGAGTTGACTCATTGGAAAAGACTCTGATGCTGGGAGGGATTGGGGGCAGGAGGAAAAGGGGATGAGAGAGGATGAGATGGCTGGATGGCATCACTGACTTGATGGACATGGGTTTGAGTGAACTCCAGGAGTTGGTGATGGACAGGGAGGCCTGGCGTGCTGAGGTTCATGGGGTCGCAAAGAGTCGGACACGACTGAGCAACTGAACTGAACTATATGAATGGAAGACACAAAGTCAGAGTAGACATCCAGGTAAGTCTGGAAAAAAAAAAAAAGATGCTGCAAACTGGGCAAAAAAGTAATTCATCACATGGTAAAAGATGAGAGGGGAAGGAGAGAATTTTAAATAATGGGGAAAACAAACCAAACAAAAAAGTGCATCTAAGAAAGTACATACAATATAAGCAAAAACTGCAAGCAGTCAATTATTTCTAAGACCTGGAGCCATAAATGAGGGACAGGCCTAAGGTGATACTGCAAAGACAGGAGGAGCCAGATGATGAAGGGTCTGACAATCTTAGCAGAGAGATTAAAGATCAAACTGTCAGTGAACTATGTTAAGCAAAGGAATGACATTAGGAAGATACTTCCAGCAGATCTGACAGATGGAGTAACAGGACAAGACTGAGACTGACAGGAATCAAGAATCCATTGTGATTCTTCAGAAGATAGTCTGAACTAACAACTTCCAAACTGCACATGAGCATACTATTTTAAAATATGTAGAGGGGAGGAAAGAAAAGAAGCAAACCTATCTGCCTTGCTGGCTCTTCTAAACCCCTCAGGATCTGCAGTCAATGTAATAAGCTGAATTAACACAAAAGTTCCACAATCCTCAACACAGAAATACATGATAAAATACATCTAAAGGACTCATGGATAAAAAAGCTATACTCAAAACTAATAATGGACTCCTGTAACTTAACAACAAAAATCAAATAATTAAAAAATGGGCAAAGGACTTGAATAGATGAAAGACGTCATCTTTTTCCAAAGATGACATTCAGTAAATAAGCACAAGAAAAGATGAAAAACATGACCGATATCAGAGAAATACAAATCAAAACCAAATGAGGTATTATCCCACACTTATCAGGATGGCTATTACCAAAAACAGAAAAGAAAAGAAAAAAATACCTGAGAAATAAACTCTGTTGTTTAAACCAAAAAACAGAACAAAACAAAAATGCCAGAAAATATCAAGTGTTGAAAAGATGAGGAGAAGCTGAGCGCTGAACCAGAGCACTGTTGGTGGAACTGGAAAATGGTGTAGTCACTATGGAAAATAGTAAAACACAACATTATAAATCAACTACACTTCAATAAAAGTTAAACAACAAAAAAACAGTATACCAATTCCGCACAATATAGACCTAGCATAAGATCAGCAATCCTAAGTATATATTCAAAGAAACTGAAAACAGGGACTTAAACAGTTCGCACACCAATGTTCCTAACAGCACTCACACTAGCAGAGGTGGGAATAATCCAAATGTGCATGGACAGTTAAATAAAACGTATACGCACACAATGGAATATTATGCAGACTTTAAAAGGAAGGAAATCCCCTCAAACGCTGACATGGATGACCCTTGAGGACATGAGGTAAAATAAGCCAGTTACAAAAGGAACAGGTACTCTATGAC
>SJXQ01010972.1:59723-80096 GCA_006408695.1 Aepyceros melampus | reverse complement strand
GGGGCGGGAGGGATGGGGCAGAGGGGCACTGTTTACTCGGTAGGGTTTCAGTTGCGCAAGATGAAAAAGTGCTGGAGATTTGCTTCATGACAGTGTGAACCTAGAGGATCCCACTGAGCTACACACTTAAAATGATTAACATATGAAATTTTATGATTTTTTTACCACAATAAAGTTTTTTTAAAAAAAGAAACCCCTAATAAAACAAAACCAACAGTGGAAAACCCACGGTTGAAGAGGTATCACATACCTGGATCTGCAGTCACATTTCCTTTAAGGTGCAGAGACTAACCAATGGAAACTAGTCTGAGCTCGGGAACTCCATGAGGCTGCTGCAGAGTCCACTGAAACCACCATGGAGGACACTTCCAAAGCTCAGGCAAGAGACTCTCTCGTTCAGCAACCCCCACTGAAGATGAACTCACAGTTAAAGAACCATCCCTGCCGGAGACTACTGCAAGTACAGCCAACAAGAAAAAGTGTAACCGAGATTAGAAATAATAGAAAAAAAAAGTAAGTAGGTTTAAGACGTGCAATGATAGAACAAAATTAAGGAAGCAAAAACAAAACCAAAACACACAAACCTGTACAAAATTTACAGGAAGAGTAAAATTTTAGAAATGAGAATTCCAGCTACAAGCTAGTTGCTAGATGTTACTGTAATACGATGACAAAGAAAGGATGAAAATAAAGGAAGAGGGGAAAATAAATACCAAGGCCTATATAATCGAAAGAAAGCAAAAAGCACTTTAAAGCAAAAGCATTAAATAAGATTAAAAAGGCATACTATTTCATAGTAAAAGGAATAATCATTAATTGAGTTATTAAACCTCAGTTTCCTAGGTCTTGGAGAACAAGACAACTTATTCATAAACAAGTAACTAATACAATGTTACAATGTATAACAACAGATCTAGAAGTACCATGAAGAAAGATTAAGCTGGAGGCTGGGGAGAAAAGGGCCCAGGGAGGGCTATTTCAGCTGATGTAGTAAGGAGAAGAACTGAGTTGACATGTTACTGAGACCTGAATGAACTGAGGAAGCAAAGGAAAATACTGAAGTGGTTTGCCATTCCCTTCTCCAGTGGACCACATTCTGTCAGACCTCTCCACCATGACCTTCCCATCTTGGTGGCCCCACGGGCCTGGCTTGGTTTCATTGAGTTAGACAAGGGTGTGGTCCTAGTGTGATTAGATTGCTTAGTTTTCTGTGAGTATGGTTTCAGTGTGTCTGCACTCTGATGCCCTCTTGCAACACCTACCATCTTACTTGGGTTTTTCTTACCTTGGGCGTGGGGTATCTCTTCATGGCTGCTCCAGCAACCCAAATCCATGGATACTCAAGTTCCTTATATAAAATAGCATGACCTACATACATCCTCCTATATACTTTAAATCATCTTTAGATTATTTCTAATTCCTAATACAATGTAAATGCTGTGTAAATAGTTGCCAGTATGCTGCAAATTCAAGTTTTGCCTTTTGGAACTCTGGAATTTTTTTTCCTGCTATTTTTAATCCATATTTAGTTGAAACTGTGGATGTGGAACACAGAGAGCTAACTGCATATACATGCACACACATGCAAGAGCTATATCACATTATATATTTTTTGAACTCTGTATGTTTGCTGTATCTTTTTTGAGTGACCAAGAAAGCTTGTTCTATTATTATATATTTTATTCTCTTTTTCATTAACATAAAAAATGGAGCTAATGGTGCTTTATTATTTACCTTGAGGAAATTCCAAAGATTAATTAGAGTTGCATCAAGTAATCTGAACTCCTTGAAAAAACATCAATAACAATATTTCATTGGGGAAAATTAACATGCATATAACATACATATATTAAATATGTATAGATTCCTTTCCTTTTTATATGTGTATGTATTTTGAATTTATATTTATATATATGTATTTAATTTAAAAAAATGCATATATAGAGTTGCCCTTTTTTGTTTGCTTATTTACTATAGTGAAAATACTTCAGGGAACTCCTTTGTGAGTTTTGAGAAAATATCCAGTTAAAATGTCTGGAATGTGTGTTAAGAAAAGGAAATGACATTTTCTTGAGAGAAAAAATAATTTCGCCATACACAAAATGGCTTAAAGTAATATAGATGTGTTTTTTACTGTATTATTTTCTTTTCTCCTTACCCTCACCCCTTTCCCATACAAATGCAGGAAACAGGTAACATGTGAGCATGGGAATTACTTAAAGTATGACATATTTCACTGTAAGTTTTCTTGTAATATTATGGTTAAAGAGGAAAGTGACTTGAACCGAAATTGATAATTTACTTACATCCTGCTTTTAAGTTTGTGCATCCATAAAAAGCCATATACTGCTTCTTTTTCCTTCTTCTTCTTTTTTTTTTTGGTGGTGGTTGTTGCTCAGTAATGTATCATAATTATTTATTTTTTTCTTTTTACCTTTTGACCCCTTTTATCCCCCCAGTCCCCACCTTTGGCAGCCATCAGTCTGTTCTCTAGTTATGACCTTGCCTTTTCTTTCTTTTCTGATTCCACATGTAAGAGATCACACAGTATTTGTGTTTCTCTGTCTCTGACTGACTTCACTTAGCATGATGCTCTCAAAGTCCACCCATGTTGAAGCAAATGGCAAGATTTTTTTCTTTTATGGCTGAATAATAGGCGGTAGGGCTTCCCCTCATAGCTCAGTCAGTGAAGAATCTGCCTGCAGTGCAGGAGACCTGGGTTTGATTCCTGGGTCGGGAAGATTCCTTGGAGAAGGAAACGGCAATCCACTCCAGTATCCTTGTCTAGAGAATCTCATGAACAGGAGCCTGGCAGGCTACAGTCCATTGGGTCACAAGAGTCAGACATGACTTAGCAACTAAATCACCACCAATATGCAGTAGAATATTATGTTATCTATTCATCAATCATCAGTCAACACCTAGATATTCCATATCTTGGCTATTGTACATAATGCTGCAATGAACATGAGAGTGCAGGTATCTTTTTGAGTTAGGATTTTCATTTTCCTTGGGTGAATACCCAGAAGTGGAATTGCTGAATTGTATGATGGTTCTCTAGTCAAAGCTATGGTTTTTCCAGTAGTCATGTGTGGAGTGAGAGTTGGACTATAAAGAAAGCTGAGTGCTGAAGAATTGATGCTTTTAAACAATGGTGTTGCAGAAGACTCTTGAGAGTCCCTTGGACTGCAAGGAGGTCCAACCAGTCCATTCTAAAGATCAGTCCTGGGTGTTCATTGGAAGGACTGATGTTGAAGCTGAAACTCCAGTACTTTGGCCACCTGATGCAAAGAACTGACTCATTAGAAATGACCCTGATGCTGGGAAAGATTGAAGGCGGGAGGAGAAGGGGACCACAGAGGATGAGATGGCTGGATGGCATCACCAACTCAATGGACGTGAGTTTGAGTAAACTCTGGGAGTTGGTGATGGACAGGGAGGCCTGGCGTGCTGCAGTCCATGGGGTCACAAAGAGTCGGACACGACTGAGTGACTGAACTGAACTGAGCTGAATGGTGGTTCTATTTTTTATTTTTTGAGGAACTTCCCTACTGTTTTCCAGTGACTGCTGCACCAGTTTATATTACCACCAACCGTGCATTATGATCCACTTTTCTTCACACTCTCACCTGCAATTTGAGAGTGTGTACAAATTCAATGTACATATACAATATGTGTGTATACAAATGTGTAATTTATATACATATTGTATACAAATTCAATATACATACACATATAAATAGGAACAGACTCTATATGAGTATGTTTAATACATGCATATTATATGCATGCTAATTTTCCCCACTGGAATATTGTTATTGCTGTTTTTTTCAACGTGTTCAGATTATTCCATGCCACTCTAATTAATCTTTAGTATTTCTAAAGAGTAAATAATAAAGCACCATTAGCTCCATTTTTTATGTTAAGGAAAAAGAGAATCAAATTCTTATTTCTTTTTTCTTATAATAATCATTCTGACAAATGTGAGATTTCTCATGGCGGTTTTGATTTGCATTTTCCTGATGAATAGTGATGTTGAGCATCTTTTTATGTACCTGTTGGCTATCTATGTCTTCTTTAGGAAAATGTCTAGTCAGATCTTATGCTCATTTTTTAGTAGACTTTTTTTTTGTTTGTTTTGCTATTGAGTTGTATGAGTTCTTTATTTTGGATGTTAGTCCTTATTAGATATATGATTTGCAAATATTTTCTCCCATTCAGTATCTTTTCATTTTGTTGATGGTCAAGAACATGTTAAGGAGAGGAATATGGCAAAGAACACTTGATATATTAAGAGAGTTTATGAAAAGATAACCAGCTAGTTTATAAAACAAGCATGAAAAAAAAACATCAACTTAAAGTTGAAACCCATGGAAAGAATTGGAGACTGACATTTAATAGCTAGGGCAACTGGAAATAAAAAACTTGAAATGTTTAATATTTGCTGAAATATAGGCAGAATGAACTATGTTTTTTTTTTTTTGAGAATTAAAAAATTTGATTAGCTGAGCAAAGTTGATGGAATCTGCCACTGTCTTAGCTGAAAGCAAACACCATTTGCAAATCCACATAGGAGTTTTAACTTCCTGCTTACATGTTACATATGCAGAATTCTGAAGTTTTCTAGTACTGAAGGCATTCGGAATCTGTGATGTAAGTATAGACATCGTGTTTTGACGAAATTCAAAATCTTTTGTTCTGAAAGATATGTTTGGATCAATAAATCTTGATGTTCCCTCTACAGAAGCCATTGTTTTCTAATTAGCAGAGCCCAAAGTATTAAGAATTAGAACACAGAACTCATGAATTTTAGAAGTCTCATTTGGCCTACAGAGACAAAATGTTTTAACAGCTGTACTAGAGACTGACTGAAAATATTAGCACATTTATCCAGGCATGACAAGATTTAAATCTAATTTAAAGCTTCCTCTATCATAATGGCAGATTTATTGTGTAAGTTTATTGTACAAGCAATGTCTGTTGGAAAGTCCTCACTGAATATCAAATTCAGCTACATTTCCAGAACATCATTTTCAGAAACATGATGTTTTCCAGATTTCCTTCCATTTTATTTAAGTCTGAAAAGATCATATTTCAGTTTTAAAAAATCAGAGTGTGGAATCACCTTGATATCATCTCCATAGATGATAAGCTTGCAGTGCCTAATGGATACTGAACAACATTTATAGAATACCTAAGTAAACTTTTTCACCAGAACCCTAAAGAATAGGATCAGATAAAAGTACTTCATGAGCATGCATATTAAATAGGTGGCATATAAAAGTAGGAGAGTCAACACAATGTGAAAACAGTTATAACAGCCCAGAGAGACCACATTTAAATCAAGAAGAGCCCAGAAGTATTGTAGTATGCAGCCAGCTTCATATACTGCAGTATGTCCAAGTTCTTCTTGATTTAAATGTGGTCTCTGTGCTGTTACAACTGTTTTTGTTACAGCTAAACACTCTAGGAAACAAACTCACTCAGAAGGACAGTGTGGATAGTAGAGTGCAGTTTATTACACCAATGGGTCCAAGGCAGAGTTTCCTCTTTAGCCAGGGACCTCATCCAACCTTTGTGAAAACTTTATATACCTTAAGTGTACGTGCTCAAGCTCATATCCTCAAATTCCTTAAACCTAGCCTGGAAAATGTTAAAGGGAGATACAATCAGGTTACAGCCATGATTCATAATCAGAAGGGTCAGCTGGTTATATGCCGTAGCCTACACCAGTGGGTGCCGTAAAGATTATAAAAGCGATTGACTACATAAGAGATATTACATTCTTTTTGGCATCGGGAAATCTTGGTATGGAATCTGGTGTTTATCAGTCCGAGAAGCCAGTTCGTTAGTAGGTAGTTATCCCCATGGCTACTAGGCACATAGTCCAAAGTTCACTGAAAGTGCAAGCAGGCGTATAGTCCAGAGTTCACTGGGAATGTAAGATGTAGTTTCCTTCTTTTTCAAAATGGAGTCAGCTCGGCCTGTTGCTTTCCTCCTTCATTCTCCCCTCTTGATGCTCTCAACTTCCAGTGCAAGCATCACTTATTGAGATGTACTGCATTTTAGGCTTCCTGGTATATATTTGGGTAAATGAAGTCATCCTCTATGATACAAAGTTAACAACACATTGGAGAATACAAGGTCCACATAACAGAATCACAGAACTATAACAATGGTTAATATAGTTTTCCACCAATCACCCTTTACCTATGATAGAATAAAGTCCCCAAAAAGGAAGATTATCATCAGACATAGCTTTTACTTGATCCTTCATGTCATCTAGAGCGACTGATACATTGCCAGACAAATCAGGAATATATACACAACATTCAGCTTTGATTATAGCACAGGTCCCTCCTTGAGTGGCTGTTAGTATGTCTAAAGCCATTCTGTTTTGAATTACCACTTTTCTCATTTGTATTTGTTCAGTATTTAGTGCTTGAATAGCTCTTAGGCTGTCATTTAGGGCTCTTTGGGTGAAATTAGTTAGAGCTTCAACTCTAATCATTATATCTGTAGTGCCCAATGAGGGAACAAATATAGCAGCCAAATAATTATACCAATGGAAAACTGATCGTGACCGTCTGGCCCTTAGGGAAGGTAAATTTAAAGGCTCTTGTATTGTTGACATGATGTTTCCATGGGCAAAGGCCAGACCTAAAGTACATCTCCCTATCCATGCCGGGGGCAACCAAGGCCATAAGTTAGTTCCACATAACCAATGGGTGCCGTTAGAAGCAATTCACCTGATTCTGGGGTTGAATCCCCAGTCTGTCCCAGGCCATTGGGTGGATTGAGTGGGATCATAAGTAACTTTATAGGTCTTATAGCACTGTTCTGTCCATAGAAAGCCCATTGGTTTTAAATTCTTTTTATCTATCATTTGGTTTTTACATCCAATAGTGTGTACATCTTGTTCCCAGCAAATTTTAGCTATCCTAACAAGTTGTCCCTTTTCTGGAGTAATCCACATGTATTCATCCATATCTAGTAAAATTTGTCAAAATATCAGTTAATTTCTGATCGTTTGGATGTAATATAATACTGATAAGCATTTTCTGAGCTAAGAGTATAATGAAAATGTATCCCATGGCCATTCATCAGATCACTGGCCTTTTTATCCTACCAATGGGTAGTGGCTGCTGTGATTACAGTTTCTATACTCAATTTTTGTTGTTTTGCTGATGCAAAAAAATCACATAAGCTAGGTGTATCACCCCTCTGTAGAGGTGATACCCACCATGGGAGTCCACCCATGACAGACATGGGCATGGCTCCACATACCCAGCAGTTAGATTTTTTATGGAGGTCAACATAGGAATGTGCCCATGAAATGAAAATGTTGACTTGTGCTGAAACTATAGGTAATCTCAAGAGAATCCTGGCAAGCCCTGGAAGCAGCAGTTGATTGTAGAGCTTCATCTCTTCTTCTTTAAGATGATCTTGGTTTCCCGGGGCTCAGTGGGGTCCCTTTGTGTAGTCCACTCACATCCTCCGGGTCTGCATGGTATGCTCTCTTCACCCTCATGTGGTGGATCCAGCGAGTGACGCCTGCAACTCTAAATGCTGTAGGAGTGGTTAGAACAACAGTATATGGACCCTTCCAATGAGGGACAAGGAGTCGTGTTTCCAGTCCTTGACCCACACCTAATCACTGGGCACAAATTCATGAATCTGTTCCCCAAGGGGGACCGGCACCCTTTCTTGTACAAGTTTCAGTTCAGTTCAGTTGAGTCACTCAGTCGTGTCCGACTCTTTGTGACCCCATGAATCGCAGCACGCCAGGCCTCCCTGTCCATCACCAACTCCCGGAGTTCACCCAGACCCATGCCCATGGAGTCCGTGATGCCATCCAGCCATCTCATCCTCTGTCATCCCCTTCTCCTCCTGCCCCCAATCCCTCCCAGCATCAGGGTCTTTTCCAATGAGTCAACTCTTTGCATGAGGTGGCCAAAGGACTGGAGCTTCAGCTTTAGCATCAGTCCTTCCAAAGAAATCCCAGGGCCGATCTCCTTCAGAATGGACTGGTTGGATCTCCTTGCACTCCAAGGGACTCTCAAGAGTCTTCTCCAACACCACAGTTCAAAACCATCAATTCTTTGGCGCTCAGCCTTCTTTACAGTCCAACTCTCACATCCATACATGACTACTGGAAAAACCATAGACTTGACTAGACGGACTTAGTCGGCAAAGTAATGTCTCTCTTTTGAATATGCTATCTAGGTTGGTCATAACTTTTCTTCCAAGGAGCAAGCGTCTTTTAATTTCATGGCTGCAGTCACCATCTGCAGTGATTTTGGAGCCCAGAAAAATAGTTAGTTACCTGATTTATTACCTGACCCAGTTGTTCCATCTGCTGTGAAATCTCATCCGCCCTTACCTGTGGCAGATTTGCCTAAACCTGTCTTACTATGGGAGAGGGCCTCCCATAGACAATTTCATAAGGAGAATAACCATGGGAATGCGGGGTTACCCTTAATTTGAGTAAGGCTGCCAGAAGCAAGTCTATCCATGAACAGTTAGTTTCTGTGATTCATTTTGAAAGTGTCTCTTAAAAGTTTGGTTGGTTCTTTCACCACTCTGGAACTCTGGCACCTATATGCCATACGTAATTTCCACTTGATATTTAGACCTTTATATACCTGTTGAATTAAGTCGGTTACCAAAGGCAGGGCCATTGTCTGATCCTATACTGGTTGGGAACCCAAATCTGGGGATTATTTCTCAGAGCAGATAGCAAGCGACTTCATTTGCTTCTTCAGTTTGAGTGGGAAAGGCCTCTACCCCTCCTGAGAAGGTACGTACCATGACCAGTAAATAGTGATAGTGTCAGCAGGGTTTCATCTCAGTAAAGTCAACTTCTAAATGTTCAAGGGGAGGAGTGCCTTTTAGCTGTATTCCTGGAGGTTTTTGTTTATGTCCAGGAGCAGCATTGACATCTGAGCAAGCAGAGCAGTCTATATAAGGAGGAAATTCATGGAATTAAGAAATATTTTCGAATTAATTCTTCCATTTTGTCATGTCGCAAGTGGGTTGCCTGGTGAACCTGAGACACCAGTGTGGGGGCTAATGCCTCAGGTACCAATAACCTGCCATCTGGCAGTTCCCACCAACCTTTCTCTTTCATGGTGGCCTTTTCTGCTTCAGCCAGCTGATCTTGGGCCAGGGTATACTGTGGGAGAGTCAACATTAACTCAGGCATTTTTGAGAGTACAAAGGTTCTGAAGGTCCCCCACCAGCAGCCCCAAATTTCTCAGCCACAAGTTTTGCAGCTTTATGTGCTAGTCAGTTTCCCTGTGCTTGTGGATGTCTTCATTTTGGTGACCCCAGCAATGTATCACTGCTACCTTTTCAGGTTCCCATACAGCATCTAATAGAGTCAAGAAATCTTGTTTTTAATGTCCTTTCCATTGGCTGTCAGAAGACCTCTCTCTTTATATAATCCCCATGTACACACAAAGTAGCAAAGCATACCTGGAGTCTGTGTAAATGTTTGTCTTCTTACCTTTTGACAGCTGGAAGACCCGGATTAGAGCATATAGTTTGGCCTGTTGAGCAGACCGGTGATGGCAGAGAGCTAGCCTCAATGATGGTTTCTTCTGTGACTACTACATATCCTGACAGTCATTGTCCTTGTTTCATCAGGCTGGTGCCATTGGTGTACAGAACCCAATGTGGGTCCAGGATTGACAGGTCTCTCAAGTCAGGTCTGCTGGCATAAACTTCTAGGATTTCCTTGCAGTCATGTGAGGGCCCACCTTCTCCCTCAGGAAGGAGAGTGGCTGGATTCAGGGCCTGGTGAGGCTCGATAGTAACATGAGGGTTCTCACATAACAGTCCCTAGTACTGAGTAATCCAGAATGTTGACAGCCATTTATGGGGGTCCCCTCACAAGAGAGTGTTGACCTCATGAGGGACTTTTGCGATCAAATCTTGGCCCAAAGTCAGCTTGGTTGCCTCTTGGACCAGTAAGGCAAACACAGCAACTGCCCGTAAGCATCCCAGCCACCCAGTGGCAACATTGTCCAGCCGTTTCGAGAGATAAGCCACGGGTCTGTCCCATGTCCCCATAGTCTGGGACAGCACTCCCATAGCCACCTTGTCCTTTTCAGTCACATAAAGAGTAAATGGCTTAGCAGGGTCTGGCAAGCCCAAGGCAGGTGCTGATGTGATTGTCAGCTTTAATTCATCAAAGGGCAGTTGCTGTCTCTCAGTCCAATTTAATGAATCTCCTTCTGATCCCATTAGAGTTCATATAACGTCTGGGCCATCTTGGAATAGCCCAGAATCAAAATCCTACAAAACCCAGTGTCTCCCAAGAACTCTCGGACCTGTCATCTGGTTCTAGGTTGTGGGATTCTCAAAATGACCTCTTTTCTGAACTGGTCTACCAGCCTTGTCCCTCCTCTCAGAACAAACCCCAAATATCTTATCTCCTCTTTGCAGATCTGGGCCTTCTTTTTCAAGACTCGGTAGCCGGACTCCATCAACCGCTCTAGTAAAGCCTTGGTCCCTTCCCAGCAGTCTTTGCCATTCTTGGCAGCCAACAGCAAGTCGTCCACATGTTGTAGCAAACAAGATCTGAACTTCTCTGGCTGGAATGAGTCCAGGTTGGAAGCCAAGGCTTCCCTAAAGATGGTTGGCTGCTGCTGCTGCTGCTGCTAAGTCGCTTCAGTTGTGTCCAACTCTGTGCGACCCCATAGACGGAAGCCCACCAGGCTCTCCCGTCCCTGGGATTTTCCAGGCAAGAACACTGGAGTGGATTGCCATTTCCTTATCCAATGCATGAAAGTGAAAAGTGAAAGTGAAGTCGCTCAGTTGTGTCTGACTCTTAGTGACTCCAAGGACTGCAGCCCACTAGACTCCTCCATCCATGGGATTTTCCAGGCAAGAGTACTGGAGTGGGGTGCCATTGCCTTCTCCATAAAGAGGGGGCACTAAACAACAGCTCACCTGGACTCGCCTCCCACAAGGATTTAAGAATTCCCCAACCATCTTTCTTAAATCCTTGTGGGAGGCGAGTCCAGGTGAGCTGTTGTTTGGTGCCCCCTGCTGGGTCTTTCCCTTCAAAAGCAAAAATGGGTTGAGACACTAGGGCAAGGCGTATACAGAAGGCATTCTTGAGATCTAAACAAGTATAGATATTAGCACTCGGTGGAAGGAGGCTAAGTAAAGTATAGCGGTTAGGAACGGTGGGATGTAGAGTCACAATGGCCTGGTTGACCAATCTGAGGTCCTGCACAGGTCTATAGTCCTGTCACCCTTCTTTTTGACTGGTAGGATTGGTGTGTTCCAGGCCGACTGGCATTCAATCAGGATGCTTGCCTGTTTCCATCTGTTTATGTGTGGCAAAATGCCAACTCGAGCCTCTAGTGGCAGTGGGTACTGATGTTTTCTGACTGGGATGGCACTGGGTTTGAGTTCTATTACCACTGGAGCTTGATGTATGGCAAGCCCAGGGTAGGGATTGGGAGTTAATTTTCTGCCCAATCCTCGAGGAATCATCGGATTAGTTCCCTCCCTCAGCTGTCTAGTCCATCCAGATTTCCTTCCTGAGGGTCATGTAACCTCAATTCATCTTGAAGGGTTACCAAGAGGAAGAGTAAGTAGGTAGTTTAAATAATAGAGTAAATATCCACATCTGGAGAGTGGATCTTTCTTGGGGGGGAAAGGTCACTTGTGCCCCCAGTATAGATGACAAGTCTCTTCCCAAAAGATGTACTGGGCATCAGGAATATACAGGAATTCATGAGTCACTTGATCCACCCCATTTGGCATTTCCGGGGTAAACAGAATGGTCTGATAATCTTTTCTCTGGTTACTCCTTCTATGCCAGTGGCCTTTATTGAGACGGGTGCTACCAGTTCAGTCACCACTGACATTCCTGCCCCAGTGTCCACCATAAAGTCAATAATTTGGTCCCCTACTTTTAGGTTCACCATGGGCTCTCGGGGACCTTGTGTCTTTGAGCCCTGGCACCCCATTCAGCCTCTAGTCCAGCCAGCCCTATAACAGCTGATGCCAATTCTTTTTCCCCATTATTTTGAGGGCATTCATTTTTCCAGTGACTAAAGTCCTGGCATCGGGCACATTGGTTTTGTTGCAGGGTGGCTGTGGGCCTTCTTGTAGAGGGCTTGCCGGGATATTGGCCCCCACTCAGAGAGGATGTGGGCTTTGGGGAAGGCTCATGAAGAGGCCTTCTCAAAGCCATGGCCAGTACTACGATCCTCTGGTCTGCCCTCTTATTATCTTCTTTCTGTCTTTTCTCAGCTTCCCCCTTAGCCTCTACGTTCTATTTCTGAATACCTTATCAGCGATCTCAATTATTTGTGAGCTAGTCGTGGCCAATACCCTGTCCAACTTTTGAAGTTTTTGTCTGATATCAGAGTAGGCTTGGGACACAAAGGCTGCGTTTGTCACCATCTGAGACCCAGAGGTCTCTGGATCTATTGGTGTATAAAGTCTGTAGGCCTCGCACAGTCTGTCATAGAACCCCGAGGGTGATTCGGTTTCACTTTGAATCACTTTGGAGGGTTTTGCCATAGTCATAGGTTTTCGGGCCCCCCCCTGAGGCCTTGTAAAACAGCCACCCGATGTCTCTCCAGGCGGCCCCTGCCTTCCTCTGTATTATAGTCCCAGTCGGGCCTCTATCAGGGTGGCTAGTCTGCCCACTGCTGCAGCACTCTCAGGTGCCATCTTAATCGTTTCTTAATCATGTTCTGGTGCTCTCAGGTGCCAGTTCTTAATCATTTTCTGGCCTCAGTTAGGATCCTGTGTCTTTTCTCAGTGCTGAAAGGGGATACTAGTAGTTGGATTATGTCATCCCATGTAAGGCACTGGGTTCGAAAATAGCCTAGTCATTAGCCTAATAATGACTTGTGGCTCCCCCGAGTACTGTGGAGCATGTCTCTGCCAGTTTAATATATCCGTAGAGGAAAATGGCTGGTAATAATAGGCCACAGGGCGCTGATGGTAGTGCCCCATGCGTCCTGAACCGGAGGCTGTTTCTCTGAGAGACATCTGTAGTGGGGTTCATTCCCCCTGTTCCTTGGTGGAGTGCAGCCTCTGTCTAATTCCTGTGTTTTCTTTCCCCTTCCCATCAGGACTCACCGGGAGAGGTGGATACAGTCTAGGAGGTCCGGCTGAGCTGGAATCCTGGGCCGTTGACCAGAGGTCTGCACTGCCAGGATCGAAACCTGCTGAAACGGTGGCTCTGTGATCTCCAGGACAGTCAGTGGAGGAGCAGCGGTTACTGCAAGAACTTCACCTGGCCTTGGATTGGGCATTAAGGTGGCCTCCAGTCCTGGTGGAGCTTGGGTGGCAGGCACGTCATCATCCAGTATGGGGAAGGGGGCAAGTTGTCCCCGTCCAAATCTTGCAAAATATCTTTTTTATTGTTAGTCAATTTTTGTGCCATTAATATTGTTCCTTTCCTTTTCTTGACATAGAATCTCATCCAGGGAGGGGGTTCTTGAGCTAACCCTAGCCATAAGCCAGTACGTGGAAATTGATCTGATGTCCTGGCTCTCCTGTGACTATTGCATAGATTGCTTCCCCTATTTTTAAGTTCATGGTGCCTTCTGATGGCCACCCTACTCCCATAAAGGGCCATTTGACCTGACAGAGTATGTGGAGGCCATTAGGCGTCATCTTTACCCCATAGTTTCCTCCAAATCCCTTCTTAAAATTTTTAATCATGCACTCCAGTACAGTTGTTTTAGATTCATTTCCCCTCATCTTGCTCACCTTCTTGGACCTTCTTCTACCTTTCCTTTTCATTCTGTGTACAGAGTTCTCGGTACCCTATGTACGTCTGATATTTCAACTCAGTGAAATATTTAAATTGGCATTCTGCCTCCTTCCTAACTGGGATGAGAAAAGCCTTAACTGCCAGATCCCAGAGGGAGAAGGGGGATTGGCTTGTCTTCACCTGCTGGTCAGCACAGCCAAACCAGAACACCACGTGTTCCAAGACTGTTTTTCTCTTGACTTTTAAAGTCCATTTTGCCTTGGTGGGGTTGATCAGGTGCAGATGAAAACACAGATGGGTTAAATATCCCATGTCCCAAGCCATCTCTGGAAAAGCCAATTCATACTCACTTATGTATCCCCCTCTCTCTAGCCTGACAATTCTGAGGGGATTAAGAATTCCACAGCAGATGGAACATCTCCTAGGGGAGAGTAGAATATGAGCACACAACAAAAACCAAGTTTCTTCCCCCCAGAGCCCTCTCACAGTGGTCTGGCAATAATTTGTCCCAAGATGGCATGGCATTCAATTTTCTTCAAAAAGCCTTCCCATGACCACCTGACAAATTTAACTCAAGACCGTGTGACACCACCTCCACCACCTCCCTTGACATTTATGGTCTGTGCATTCCCTACTCTCTCTCTCAGGGGTTGATCAGCCCCCCCTTCCACCCCACAGGGTGGGAACCTTCCTTAGCCGAGAGCTCAATTCCCCGGCTGTCATCCACTGCCCACTTAACTTGGAAGGTCCAGGCATCGAGGAACAGAATCTTTCCAGAAGGGTGAGGCACCGTTTCCCCTCTAGAAGATCTGAGCCACGAGGCCTCAGTGTGGCCCCAAACAGGACTTGTCTCCTCAGAGTGAGGAGTTTCCCAGCCAATGTACCAAATGTTATAGCCAAACCCTTTGGGAAACAAATTCACTCAGAAGGACAGCATGGATAGTGGAGTGTTGTTTATTACACCAGCAGGTCTGGGACCCAGGCCAGGGACCCCAGGGTCCCCAGCTGACTTTTGTGAAAACCTTATGTACCTTAAGTGTACATGCTCAAAACCATGTTCCCAAATTCCTTAAACCTAGCCTAGAAAATGCTAAAGGGACATACAGTTGGGTTATAACCATGATTCCTAATCAGAAGTGTCAGCTGGTTATATGTTGTAGCCTACACCAGTGGGGGCCATAAAGATTACAAAGGTGCTTGACTACATAGGGGATTATTACATTCTTTTTGGCATTGGGAAATCTTGGTGGAATCTGGTGTTTATCAGTCCAGAAGGCCAATTCAGCCATAGGTATGTTATCCCCATGGCTACTAGGCACATAGTCCAAAGTTCACTGAAAGTGCAAGCAGGCATATAGTCCAAAATTCACTGGGAATGTAAGATGGAGTTTCCTTCTTTTTCAAGATGGAGTCAGCTTGGCCTGTTCCTTTCCTCCTTCAATTTCATATTTGTAGTATGCAGCCAAATTCATAGGACTTCCCTGTAGCTCAAACGGTAAAGAATCTACCTGCAATGCAAGAGATCAGGGTTCAATCCCTGGGTTGGGAAGTTCCTCTGGAGAAGAGAATGGCAATCCACTCCAGTATCCTTGCCTGGAGAATTCCATGACAGAAAAGCTTGGTGGGCTACAGACCATGGGTTCACAAAGAGTAAGACACGACTGAGTGACTAACACACAGTCAGATTCATCTTGGAAACTAAAAATGTGAATGAAAAATGAGAAGGAAAGAATTGGCAAAACAACATAGCAGCATTCAGACTAAGGAAGCAATACAACCTCATACCATAAACTCTGAAAAGCAGCAGAAAAACAAAACACTCATTGGAATTTGTTTTTGGCTCCTATCCTCTGGCTTCTCAGAAGCTGTACAGGGTGAGGACAAGGTCAGTAGGTAAATTATGAAAAACTTAATGCACTTGAAGGGAATCATGAGAGCTGAGTCAGTATGTAGGGGAAAAAAGACAGGAAATGTCTTTCTAGGGTGGAATTTCCCCCACCACACATACCACTGTCCCACATTATTTTCCAGAGGGCTATTGTCAGCCCAGATAACAGTTGTGTGAATTAGAAAAAGGAATCCCTTCTGAGACATTCAACCGCAAAGGTTTAGTACATTTGTACAAAGGTGAGAGTTGGACTGTGAAGACGGCTGAGCGCCGAAGAATTGATGCTTTTGAACTGTGGTGTTGGAGAAGACTCCTGAGAGTCCCTTGGACTGCAAGGAGATCCAACCAGTCCATTCTGGAGGAGATCAACCCTGGGATTTCTTTGGAAGGAATGATGCTAAAGCTGAAACTCCAGTACTTTGGCCACCTCATGCGAAGAGCTGAGTCATTGGAAAAGACTCTGATGCTGGGAGGGATTGGGGGCAGGAGGAGCAGGGGACGACCGAGGATGAGATGGCTGGATGGCATCACTGACTCGATGGATGTGAGTCTGAGTGAACTCCGGGAGTTGGTGATGGACAGGGAGGCCTGGCGTGCTGCGATTCATGGGGTCGCAAAGAGTTGGACACCACGGAGCAACTGAACGGAACTGACCTGACCTTAGCACACAGTTTAGTGCCTTTGTGCAACGAAGACCCTTCCTCTAAGGAGATGTTCCTTTGCCAGTCCAGGACAAGTGGCCAGAGAACCTAGCATAAACTGCATTTTGGTACTCTGTGGCCCTCTCAGTGAGGCACCATTGTGCAGTGTGCAAACCACATGACTGCCGCAGTCAGCCTCCTCAAAGAAGGAAGTAAACATTGGGATTGGGGGCACTGTAATTTTTTTTTCATCTGGGAGATTGGCAGATCAAAGAGATTACCATAGTGAATGTAAAAGTTGGTGGTTGTGAGCCATGTGTTATGCCGGGATTCATGACCTCTGGAGGAGAGGCTTTTGATCTGGGGCCAGAGATAAGACTTGATTACTCAGAGCTTTTTGTGTAGCAAAGTTTTGTTAAAGTATAATAGAGACTGGGAAAAGCTTCTGACATAGACATCAGAAGGAGACAGAAAGAGTGCCCACTTGCTATGTCTGTTAAGTGAAAGTGAAGTCGCTCAGTTGTGTCTGACTCTTTGCGACCCCATGGACTGTAGCTATGTCTGTTGCTGCTGCTAAGTTGCTTCAGTCGTGTCCGACCCTGTGCGACCCCATAGACGGCAGCCCACCAGGCTCCTCCATCCATGGGATTTTCCAGGCAAGAGTACTGGAGTGGAGTGCCATTGCCTTCTCTGAGTTATGTCTGTTAGTGAGCTGCCAATCAGATAAGAGAGACACTTCAAGGCTGAGGGAGTTTCACTAGGCCCCTCTCCCACAATATGCATTTTTAAGATAGAATAGCACAAGGTGTGTCATCCCCAGCCAAAAAACAATTGACATGAATACTGGTTTGTTGAGCCATTATCAGTCCAAGATTTGAGAAAAGAAAAAAAAAAAAAAGATTAGTTTTAGGCAGAGCTGATTTGAAGAAAGGCAGATTCCAAAGCAAATACATAGTTTCATTAATATAACTTAAGAAAAACATTCCGATAAGAAAAATGAGTTGGTTAGCTCAATGTTTGAGAAAAATAAGTTCAGGCAGAACTAGGTGTCATCAACGGAGAAGGGAAAAAAGTCTGCCACTTGCAGTTTATTTCCTCCTGCCACCTGGGGTCTTCTAGCCTCCTACTGAGGCTGTTAACACTCTCAAATGCAAATAGAAAAGAGATGGTGGGTAGGGGGGACAAGTTTGATCTAACATAAATAGAACTGATATCCATAGGTAGAGAGGGCTATGATTGATACAGGAAAAAAGAAAATTCAAAGCTATCATAAATTTTTACTTAAATAAGAATTAAAAGATAAAGATGACATGACATGTTTCAGAAAAAAATTGATACAAGATGAGTAATGCTGAAACATCTTGGAGAAGTTCAGGCCAAAAAAATCTATCATCTTCTAGGCTCAGTCTCTCTATACCAGTTGGATGTTACACAAAAAGTGCAACCAAAATTTTTTCCCTGTCAGTTATAAAGGCAAATGAAGATTTCTTAAATATACAATAACTCAGGAGTTGTAGCAACTATGAAACTTTCTTGAAAATAATATTTTACTAAATCCAGTCAACCAAGGGGGGGTCAATGTGAAGAGTAGAGTAGAAAACTTGATACATAAAAACAATTAATTAAAATACAAAATTAAAGCAATATGCATTTACAGAAAATAATGTAAAGATGAAAGAAAAACTTCACAATTTAAAGTAATATAACTAATGATGGTAGTGGTGGTGGTTTAATTGCTAAGTCGTGTCTGACTCTTTTGACTTCACAGACTGTAGCCCTCCAGGCTCCTCTGTCCTCTATCCATGGGATTTATCAGGCAAGAATACTACAGAGGGTAGCCCTTTCCTCCTCCAGAGAATCCTCCCCAACCAGGGATCAAACCCAGGTCTCTTGCATTGTAGATAGATTCTCTACTGACTGAGCCACCGGGAAAGGCCCTGACTAATGGACTGGGACAAAAATTCTAGATCTTGTTAATAAAACTCAGTGGGACTAAGGAGGAAGCTTGAGTGAGTGAATTTCCTCATCTTTCACAGCAAAATGTCAATATTCACGTCATTTTTTAAAGTTAATAAATCAAGAAATAAAATTTTTAAAAGTTTACCATTTGAAATACCAAAGTAATTTTAAATTACCAGAAGGTGGGCATGTTCAGGAAATTGACCAGATAGAAAATAAAAGAAAAATGACAGTCTCTAGAGCCATTATAACTAACTGTAACTGTCTTCTTTATTACTAGACAACATTGAATTAAAAGTAAAAAAAGCATTAAGTTTGAAGCTAGAATACAAGGAGCCTGATTCAATGTACCAAAAAATCCCCTCGTGGTGGAAACTGCTAGCTCTCTATCACAACATCTATTCCTCACTTTCATGGTAACAATTATAGCTGGGCACATGGCTGCTCAGATATACCATACATTCTATCTCTCTCACAGAGTGTGGCCTTGTGACATTCCTGGAATATTCCCCAGTGGGTTATGAGCAGAACTAGTGAGTGCCACTTACAGACCTGGCCCATAAACCTCCTTTCTTGCCCCTCTGTGTTCTTCCTGTGGGCTGGGATGACAAGGACTAAGGTGAATATAGTAGCCAAAGAGCTTCAATCTTGTTCTAACTGTGGGGTTGTCTCTGACCATCCCTCGACATACACACTCTGCTTACTAGAACACCTATCATTGACTATTGAGTCAGTATTCTGTCAAAAGATAGAAACTATCCCAGTTATTTGGACAGAAAGAATGTAACACAAAAAACAGTTTAACCAGTGTAGGTATCAAGATACATACATAAAGCAAATGTCTGAAAATGCAAAGAGAAACAAAAATATAGACAAGTGAAATCTACAAGCAAATAATGATATCATGGGAATAGTATAATGACTAATATATAAATATTTAATTCTTATTCAAACATTGAAATCTCACCTTCTGGTTCCCCTGAATATTTTGAAGCTGACAAAATTTGGGGTGCCAAAGAAAGCCCCCAGGCATTTCAAAATTAGAAATAATAATGACTGCATTCATTTATGTAAAGTAAAGGGAAAAGAATTCTAGTTTCATAACCAAAATAGAAAGGATAAAAGCCAGACTCTTAGAAAATTTGAAATTCTTCTAAATTTGACACGACTGAGCGACTGAACTGAACTGAACTGAAATTTGAAACCAAATTGAAATTTCATAATGTCTATGCTATAGTCAAATTGCTGCATATAAGAAGGCTAAAACCATATTTAGACAAGAATTCACATTTCTAAACATACTACTAAATAAGAGAGAATGGAAATAGATGAGTTAAATACTCATTGTAAGAAAAATTTTAAATTAAATGTAAATAAAGCACAAGAAAAGAAAATGACAAAGTGAAACAGAAGTTAATTCAATAACAAAATAAATCCAAGAGGTGGTTTTTTGAAGAAAGCATTAGATAACTAGATGATTAATTAGTTCATGGAGTATTAAAGGGTTCTAATGATAGCTTGTATTTACTGAGGATTTACCTAGGCACTAGGCTTAGTGCTTTAAGTATTTTAGCTCTATGTGATGAAGTAGGTACAATTTGTGGCCTCATTCTACATATAAAGAAACTGAGGAACAGCGTTTAAGCATCTTATCCAAGGCCCCACAAATAGTAAGTGTCTGAACAATCAGATTCCAGATCACTCAGAAGATGAAATAATTATTTCACAGAGGCAGATGAAACTTAGATTTAAATTTTTTTCTTGATATTTTATTTATTTTTTTTCAGTTGCTATATTTGTTTTTTTTAATTAATTTTAATTTTTTTAGTTTGTTTTGCTTTACAATACTGTATTCGTTTTGCTACACATCGACATGGATCAGCCACGAGTGTACATGAACTCCCAATCCCGACCCCCACCTCCCCCCTCCCGCCCCACACCCTCTCTCTGGATTATCCCCGTGCATCAGTCCCAAGCATCCTGCATCCTGCATCAAACCTGGACTGGCGATTCGTTTCACTTATGATATCACACATGTTACACTGCCACTCTGCCAACCCATCCCACCCTCTCCCTCTCCCACAGAGTCCAAAAGGCCGTTCTATACATCTGTGTCTCTTTTGCTGTCTTGC
>SJXQ01010972.1:0-59616 GCA_006408695.1 Aepyceros melampus | reverse complement strand
TGACAAACAACTAATCTCAAAAATATACAAGCAGCTTATGCAGCTCAACTCCAGAAAAATAAATGACCCAATCAAAAAATGGGCCAAAGAACTAAATAGACATTTCTCCAAAGAAGACATACGAATGGCTAACAAACACATGAAAAGATGCTCAACATCACTCATTATCAGAGAAATGCAAATCAAAACCACAATGAGGTACCATTTCACACCAGTCAGAATGGCTGCGATCCAAAAGTCAACAAGCAATAAATGCTGGAGAGGGTGTGGAGAAAAGGGAACCCTCTTACACTGTTGGTGGGAATGCAAATTAGTACAGCCACTATGGAGAACAGTGTGGAGATTCCTTAAAAAATTGCAAATAGAAATGCCTTATGATCCAGCGATCCCACTGCTGGGCATACACACCAAGGAAACCAGAATTGAAAGAGACACGTGCACCCCAATGTTCATCGCAGCACTGTTTATAATAGATTTAAATTTTTGATACATATTAACATTAGAAAATTCTCAACCTTGTTATTTGAGTGGTTCAAAAATGCTTCCTGAAGAAACAAGCTCGTCTGTTTTTCAAGATTTGAGAAATCTGAGACAGGGCTGGGGGACTCTCTTGCTGTCCTGCAACCATATGCCCATTTCACAAAAGCGTGGGCTCCTCTGTGATGCGCTTTATAAACAACATGATGTGGACCCACGGGAGCTCCCTAAATGAGGGAGCTGGAACCCCTGTTGCTCCTAGAAACATTTACTCTGGAACCTGGCTAATCCTCCTCCTTGCTTCAAAAAGATTACTTGAGGGCGTTTTCATCTGACCGAAAAAGCAGGTCCCAGTTGCCTCTTGCGGAATGCACTGAAGGGTACCCAATAAGCAGGAAAGTTCACAGCGTGAGTGTGTTTTACTCTTCTTTCAAGCCTATGACAAGATGAGAATGAAAAATGTTGATAACATAAGTCACTCACCACCAAGCGTCCACCCTGCCACGTTCCTGTGTTTGGTAGAGAAATACAATGTGAGGTGGATAATTAACCCTCCCATCTTGTGCTCTCAGTGCAGTGAACTACAGGAGCAGGTTTGCAAGTGGAAGTGAAAGCTGCTCAGTCCTGTCTGACTCTGCGACCCCATGGACTGTATAGTATATAGAATTCCTAGGCCAGAATACTGGAGTGGGTAGTCTTTCCCTTCTCCAGGGCATCTCCCCAACCCAGGGATTGAATCCAGGTCTCCCACATTGCAGGTGGATTCTTTACCAGCTGAGCCACCAGGGAAGCCCACAGGGGCAGGTTTAAGTGGCAATTTTGGCTCCAATACTGGCTGAGCCACCACCAGTAGAGATAGCTGATTCAGAAAGGGTTGGATCATTTAGAGAACTGTTTCTTTTCTGAGACTGAAAGTGGGTGCTATAATCAGAAATCCTTCATGCAACCAGCATTTCTAGCTCTTCAGATTCGATTTTTTTTTTTAATGGAGATATTGCAAGTTGTCACAGCTTATGACCTAGAAGTTTGTCAGTGCAAATCAAGTTTTCCTTCTGGTCAACTTCATGCATGATTCAGGACTGACAAGAAGCACGATGAATACAAATTAAAAATAAATGGTTTGAACCTAATTTTTTCTGCCACTTCCTTATCCTGAATAAAGTAGGGAAATGATTCTCCAGCCCTGGAAATCATTAATCAGCCCCCAGATAACAAGATTCCATTTCATTTTAAGATATCTTTCTGGTTTTGCTTTCTGTTGCTTTGTTGTTTCTCATTGATTTATGTCAAAGGACAAAGGACACTCACTTTCATGATTCCTTGACTCCTAAATTGATTTTACCCCAACTTAAAACTTCATGCTTACCGATTTCATTCTGGTGGTATTAATCAGCATTCACCTTGCTCATAGCCATTTCCTGGTCTCTTGCCTAGAACTGTGGGAATGGACAAAAACTGGGAGTTCGAGAACTTAGGCCTGTGACGTCCCATTTTCTGAATGATGTGGACCATTCAATGAACCGCCAGTGTTCTCTGAACCTCAGTTTCTTTATCCTCAAAGTGAGTGAGTCAGGCTACATATTTGTGAATGTCCCTACAGACCAATCCACCTTCCATCTATGTTACTGTGTGCAGCAGTCCCTTTGCTTTAAACTTTCACTTTCTGTGTTGCTAAGTGTTGTCTTTCAAAGCTGCCTCTACTCTCCTGCCTTAACTATCACCTTTATCCTCGTAACTCATACATATGTATGTGTATACATATACACTGTATCTCTTATTTGTCCACTAGAAATTTATACTCATCTGTCCTACCATCTTTTGTCAAAACTTTTATTATCCGAATTTTGTAGAACTTGTTTTTCCTCCCCACTCTAGACACGTCCCAGTTCCGGATTTAAGTTCTCTTCTCTAGGGTGTCAATAATTTCCCCAACCTTGTGGTGATATTTAACTGTCCTTATCATTGATTGCCAAGTCCCATTGTCTTCTTACTTCTGTCTTCAGAATCTGACATCCTCCTGTTCCCACTGCCACACCCCTGACAACCTTGTTTCTCTGTAACTGTCCACTTGACATCTGGCTTGAATCAGGAGGAAAAGCCTCAGCAGGGAGTGGAACTGCTTGCTTGTCTGTCTCTCTGTCTGTAGTCACAAAATCATAAATGGAACAAAGAGAGAAAATGGTTGAAGACTCAGATCTCAGCCCAGAAGAAGGATGTCTGCCACACCAGGAGATGACTGAAAATCTGGGGAGCCATGCACCCAGAGCCTGCCTATGGATTTACCTGGGACACACCCCACAGTGTCCATCAGTAGCTTTGGTTACACCTCTGCTAAGCTCATGGTATGATTTATCGCATTTAACCCTAACACTAATTCTATAGGGAAGGCATTATTATTACTCCCATTTCACAGCTGAGGAAACTGAGAGGTTAAACAGTTGTGCAGACTCAGTGGCAGAGCTGGGGTCAGATCAAAAATCTGCATACTATCAGATCTGGGCTTGCTGCTACTTTGCTCACTTTTTTAAAAAGCTGATTTGGGTTTATTTTATTTTTTATCTGCCTATATGGCAACCCACTCCAGTGTTCTTGCCTGGAGAATCCCGGGGATGGAGGAGCCTGGTAGGCTGCCATCAATGGGGTCGCACAGAGTCGGATATGATTGAAGCGACTTAGCAGCAGCATCTATCATCTATCTTTTTGAATGACAATATGGCTAAGAAAAGTCTGAAATAGTATCCCCAGTGGGGGAAGAATCTTTTTTACTGTAAATAGGAAAGAATGGAAATTTTCTTCCATTTCTGATCCTTTGGCTTCTGCTGCATTGCAGCTTCTCTTCCCCCTGAAATGGAGTCCCCGAGCCAACTAAGGGTCTTCTGCTTAGAACCCAGGACATTCAGCAAGGGCTCAATAACTTGGGTGTCTCCACCCACTACCCACTACAGTGCTAAACTTGTAGCTGAAGTTGAATAAATGCTTCTTGATTGACAGAAAAGAGAGTGGATAATAAATATTTAAAATGAATGGAGACTTTCCTAAAGGGAGAGGTAATTGTCTGATTGTCTGAAAATAGGAAAGGGACTAAGGGCTCTTTTGGTAATTTTATGTACGACTGTGCAGTGAGAGTTAGATAAACCCATACATGTTTATCCTATCTAGAAAATGAAAGGTAAAAAAAAATTGTAAGCTTGATGTTTATGAGAACCATTGATGAATGACTATAGTTATTTGAAAGCAAAAATCTAAGAATTTAACTTTGCTTTGTAAAAAATAGCTTTAGAGTCACATTCTGTAGCTAGAGGTTTTACACAAATTAATAATACAAGTGATTTTTCAACTTCTATCAAACAGGGAAGTAAATAACAAAAACTAGCAGAGTCAGCAGTTAGTTAAGTGGTTTTCTCAAAGGTATGCAGGGCAGCGTCATTAATTTTCTCTGTTATGGAGGTGGAGGGTGATTTTAACACAATTCCTTCTACTTTTGGCTCAGTGCCCCATATCCTTGACAGGAGTTTAGTTGGCAACTGTTTGCTTAAAATACATTATGCCAATGAAATGTTCCTTTTATTCTTTAAGAGACTCAAGGCAACAGGGCATAGTATTAACTAAGGAAACATGTACTGATCTGTAGGTCTCTCCTTGCTCCCTCTTATCCTTCCTATTAGCATTGCCTTTTGCTTACATCTCTCCTATCTTAAACCTTCCTTCTTTGCCTCACCTGACCCTTCATCCACATATCCTTCTCCTCCCATTCAAGCCAAATATCTCAAAACTTTCTGCACATGTTCCTTTTCTTTTCACCACCCCCCACCCTGTCCGTCACTGAAATGACTCTCACTAAGGTCACTAAAAATTTTCCCATCACCAAGTCCAAAGGACATTTTCTTTAGGCCTCATCTCTCAGCAGTGTTTAAACAAATAGCCTCTCCCGCCTCAAAGCACCATTTTCCCTTGGTCCCCGCACTCTCCTGGCTTACCTTCTCCTCCCTGCAAGCTCTTTCTCACTCTCTTCTACCAGCTCATCCTCCTCTACCCACCATAATGCTGGCATTCCCCCCTCGTACACTACTGATGAGAATGTAAATTAGTGCAACCACTATGGAAAAGAGCATGGGGATTTCTTAAAAATAGGTGTTACCATGATCCAGTAATCTCACTCCTGGGCATATAACTGGACAAAACTATAATTCACAGAGACACGTGCACCTCAGTGTTCATTGCAGTACTATGTACAATAGACAAGACATGGAAGCAGCCTAAATGCCTAGCAACAGATGCATGGATAAAGATGTGGTATATACACAATAGAATATCACTCAGCCATTAAAAGAATGAAATAATGCCATTGGCAGCAACAGGGATGGATCTAGTGATTATCATACGGAGAGAAATAAGTCAGACCAAAAAATGATACAAATGAACTTATTTACAAAACAGACTCACAGACATAGAAAACAAGCAAGTTTACTAAAAGGGAAAGAGGAGGAGTGGTAAATTAGGAGTTTGCAATTAACGGATACAACCTACTATATATAAAATAGACAAATAAGAAGGTCCTCCTGGGGCTTCCCAGGTGGCGCTAGTGATAAAGAACCTACCAGCCAATGCAGCAGATGCAGGTTCAATTCTTGGGTCAAGAAGATCCTCTGGAGGAGGGCATGGCAGCCATTCTCGTATTCTTGCCTGGAAAATCCCATGGACAGAGGAGCCTGGTGGGCTACAGCCCATAAGATTGCAAAGAGTCAGACATGATGGAAAGACTCAGCACACGTGCAAGCACTGGGAAGTATATTCAATATCTATCATAAACCATAATGGAAAATAATATGAACAATTATATATATATATATATATACACACACACACATCTGAATCGCTTTGCTGTACACCAGAAACTAACACAACATTGTAAATCAACTATGTTTCAATTTTTAAAAAGTTGTTCCCCTTGGCTTTATCTAAGATTCCCTTCTCTACTCTGTGGTCTCTCCCTGGGTGGTCTCACCCTGGGCAGGCATCAGTGGCCAACAGTCCATATTTGTATCTTCAGCCCAGATCTCACCTCCGATATCAGATTCATATTCAAATATTTGACAGCTCAGTCTATAGACACTTCA
Organism: Aepyceros melampus; assembly: GCA_006408695.1. NCBI lineage: Eukaryota > Metazoa > Chordata > Mammalia > Artiodactyla > Bovidae > Aepyceros > Aepyceros melampus. Next base: position 54,022 of record SJXQ01010972.1, on the reverse strand, counting down.
TTGTCAATCTATCCACAAACCTGTAATGATCTCTCTCCTAACTCCTAAAATCCTTTTTCTTCTAGTTTTCATTCCACGACCATATTCCCAGATGTACCAGCTTACCTGGGAATCATCACTCCCATAGTCAATCAGTTATCGAGGTCTTTTAATTCAAGTCCTAAAAAATCTCACATCCATGGCCAACACCCTAATTTGGGCCACCATCATCTTGTGTCTGGACTTCTGTACTGGTTCCTAACTGCCTTCCTGCTTTCACACTTGTCTTTCTCGAATCCGTTCTCCAGCCATCAGTAAGAGATTTATCAATAGTTTTAAAATGAAAATCTGACCATGGTGGGGGTGAGGGGGTGGGAGAAGGGAGAGCAGAGAGACTTAAAAGTCCTTAAAATTAGAAAACAAATTTTTCTAAGATGAAATTCAAAATTCTTATCTCAGTTCCTCGGATTCACCACGAAACCTCTGCTTTTGCTTACTTTGCCCCCTCCTCATTTCCCTCCTTTTGCCTGGCTATCTCCTACTCATTCATCAGTTTACAATTTAAAGGTAGATTTGCTGGGAGTTGTCATGGCATCCTGAGACCAGAGAGCTCCTCCTGTTACTCACTTCATTTCCCCAAAGAAGGAGAAGCAATGGCCCCAATCCAGCTCATAACTGACTAAAGATTAACTCCTTTAAAACCTACACTACCTTTTAAAGTAATGAAAATGCTCTAGAATAGATTGTGGTGATGGTTGAATAACTCCACAAATATATAAAAAGCCATTAAATTATACACCCCAAATGAGTGAATTGTATGTTATGTGAATTATACCTAAATAAAGCTGCATTAAAAAAGAAAAAGACAAACTTACACTAGAACAAAAGCTCTAGAGAAGGCAGGAAACTGGTTTGTTTATCACTGAGTCCATAGCACCCAACAGAATGGCCTGAATGTGGCATGTGTTTAAGTATTAGTTGAATGGTGGTGAAGAGGATTAAAACAGGGCTGCCGTTCTGAGCAGGTCTGGCCTTCTAGATGGTTTTCACTTAGATTTAGGGAAAAAAAAAGGTCAGCCACCTGGCTTAGTTTAATACTTTTTATGTAAATGCCCTTAAGCCTCTGTCATACTGCAGTGGGAAACGATGACACTGAATTTAGAGGTTCCGAGCCCATCAGTCCTTGAGTTTTCTCGTTTCCCTACAGAAGTCCTTCTCTGGCGGCCCCAGCCTGGCTCTCTACCTGCAGAAACAGCCAAATTACATCAAGGGTCTCAGTCCCCTCACTAGGGTCTGTGTGCAGCTCTGTCCTTTGGTGTGATTCCCAGGAAAATACAGCTGAGTTATTACTTTTATCATCACTATTATTGCACATCTCCTGAATAGTTTCCTTGTTGTTTGCTACGTGTGCGGTACAGAGGTATCACACACATCCATGTCACCCTTGAGGAAATTCTGTAACCAATAGAAATCAGTTAGTCAGAGAGGGAGCCATAGGAGAGAATTCAGACTGACCACACATCCTTATTTCTAGAGACCATTACCTTTTTTTAATTTTAGAATTGTAATTTTAGACTTGGGCTTCTCAGGTGGCTCAGTGGTAAAGAACCCGCCTGCCAATGCAGGAGACATGGGTTCGATCCCTGCTGGGGAGATCCCCTGGAGAAGGAAATGGCAATGAACTCCAGTATTTTTGCTTGGGAAACCCACAATGGGCTACAGTCCACAGAGTCCCGAAGAGTCAGACATGACTTAGCAACTAAGACAATGACGACAACAATTTTAGAATTACCCTAAAGGGAAGCAAGCACAGTAGATGAGTTTGACCCCATTTAGTTCATCCCTTTCTACTTTCCTTTCTGGATCACCGACTCAAGATGAAACAAAACACGCTCCAGTGAACACACTCACAATTTGCATCCTAACTGGACAAATCACCTTCTTTGTGTTCCTTGGGTGTATGTGACACCCTAGACAACATCTAAATAGAAGTGTAAGAACAGGTAGATAAGTGGACTGCAGAAGGAGAGGCCAATTCCAGTTTCTCTTTTCCATCCCAGGCTGCTCTTTCCCAAGCAGCAATGTCCCTCTGACTTTGAAATTATTGTCTGTGCTCAGGCTGCTTGAAACATTATTTAAAAGACTTTCTGACTGATACCTCTTGTGGCTTGTTTATGTAAGATATTAATGGGACTGACTGCAGGAGGCATCTCTGGGTGAAAAGTACCAATGAATGTAAGTGGTTCTGGGGAGTGAAAATTAGAACCTGTTTTTTGCTATTAAGTGACTTCCTACAAATGACTTCTGTTTTCTATCAGGTGCCAGCTAGGAGCAGAAGGGAGGCTGGAGCTGCAGCAATGGAACACAGAATTCCCTGGGAAGATTGCCAGATTGATGCATTTCCACATGTGCTCACATGATTGTGGAGCTTTTTAAAGAATTATTTCTAGATTTTTCATTTTTGTGAGTGTCCTAAGAGATTTATTCATTTGTTTAATGAGACAAGTGAGGTCTCTGTTCTCCAGGGCCTTATATGTTAATGTGGAGAAACAGAAAAATAAGCAAACACATTAATGTCAGAGTTTGATGAATAAAAAAGACCAAAACAGGATAGTGATTAGATAGTCACAGAGGGACTGCATATATGGGGAATGTCAGAAAGGCTTCCAAGAACAGGTGACATGTGGACAAAAGGATGGGAACCAGCCATGCAAAGATTTGAGGGAAAGAGTCCAGAAGGAGGGAGCTGCCAGTGCAAAGGCCCTGAGGCAGGAAAGGAGCAAGTTAGTCGTGTTCACAGAGCAAAAAGAAGTCCAAAGTTGCTGGAATGGAGTGAACAGAGGGGAGCGGGAAGATGTGAGTTGGGAGGGTGGAGCTGAAGCTAAACCAGGTGGGAGCCCTGCAGGACTTGGCTGGGATTTGCCTTTCAGTCTAAGTGCTGTGGGAAGACATTGGAGAGTTTTAGGCAGGGGTCTGACATGAATGCCTTGGAATCAGGAAGAATTTGGGGGACTCACTGCAGGACTGGAAACAAAGAGGGACAGACCCAGGTAAGGCCAAGGTCACTGAGGGTTTGTGCAGCATCTGATCTGAGCGCCAGAGTCCCAGCTCTCACTGTCAACCACTGCCCTTGGCCCCTCTGGTTAGCCACTTGGCCTTTAATTTGAACCCAGCTTGAAGACAAGGCAACTAAAATTCATACATGTCTTTAGCTGCATATTTAGCCAGTGCACTCCATCATTTTCAATTCATTGTGGCAACTTATATTGGATTTCTGAACTCAAGTACTATTTCTTTTTAATGAAGAGGCTCTGGCCTTAATTAAGATGGCTTGGCTACATTTGCAGAGTTCACGTTCCACTTTCAAAACTGCTATGACCGAAATGCTGGGCACCTGAAGCCAACTAGCCAGTTCCAAAAGCTGCCCTCCTCCACGTCTCCATCAGGGGAAGCCTAAGGGCTTCCCAGGGACCTCTTGAAGTGCTGGCCAAGGCTCTTCTGTGACATTTATCACAGTTCTTAGAGGTAGAGAATTGCCAATTATCCGTACCTTCTGCTTTCGTAGTCTGATCCAAACATCATTTCCTCAAAGTGAGCTAAATTATAATTTTTTTTCTGCTGATTGTAGATAAAAGATCAGAGCATTTCTAAATACACTGCTCTTTTCCAGGAGAGGAATGTACATCCCAACACTTAAAAAATAGCATCAACCAGCCATAACAAGGGCAAATCTTTATGTTCTTTACAAAAAGGGATCTTGTCTGGGTCACAGAGGAGTGTGGGAGACGAAAATGACTTCGTGATGAATTTTGGTTCTGCTTTATTCTCTGTCTACTTGTGATTTCAACTCCCACTAGTGTTTTCCTGGGAGCTAATGCTGAATTATGGCATTCCTTCCTTCAGCAAGGTCTCCTGACAGCTAGAACCAAGGTAGTACTAATTGGGTATGGGAGGAAGAAACATATCTTTAACCAGCTTTTCTGTTTGTGATCAGTGGAGAAAGTAGGGCATGGGATTAGCCCTGAGTGAAGCCCAGGGATTATCTGGGTAACAGGACTGACAATTTAAAAATCTATTCTTGTACTTTAAAAATGTTACTAATCAAAAAGCTTTCATAACAGTCCCTTCAAATTAAGATATGACTCGGCCTGTTTTTCAGGAAACTAGCAAGGCAGACCTGAATGGTTCAACCCCACGACTGGATTAGAATCTGGGCATGAGTGGCGGAATGGACTCAGATAATGAAACAGCAAAGCACACCTCTCTATTCATTCCCCACTCTTTGGCTGATCTGACTAGAAGTAGTACTCTTGGTGATGGGCCTTTCTTGGCTAAGGGAAGCAGGAGACACTTTTCCAGGGCTTGAGAGCCTCCAGCACCTCCCTTCCCAGGAAGATTTCCTCACTAGCTGCCCACTGGGTACAGGGTCCAGCTCCAGAAGCCCTTTAGCTCAAAGCCATTATTTCTAAGAGATTCTAGGCTAATGGAACCATATTATAGAACCACATTCATGGGGATTAATCATGCAGGCTGTCCAACAGTAGGGTCCTAAGGTAATTCCATTCATTTTCTCTTTCTGCTTTCATCACCTTGCTCCAGCTACCTCTTCCCACCAGGTTTTCAAACCTGAGTTTTATCCTTTTGGACTAGCTCCACTGTAAGCATCATGTCTAATCCAGTTCCTCTTCTTCCCAGAAACACATTTTTGACTCCCCACTGTTTCCAGAGTAGAATACAGACTTCTTAAACTGTGTCTTGGGAAAGTTTCCAATCTATACTCTGCAAATGACCAGCTCTCTGCTTAACGAGGGAGTCCAGCAGCCCCTTTGGTCCAGAAGGAGAGCGAAGGAGCTGTCAAGATCACACCCATCCCCGTGCTATGCAATGCGTGCAAACACCAGAGAATGTTTATTTCCTTTTCTCAACCTTTAGTTTGTTGAAATGTCAGCTTCATGAGCACACCTGAGTTTCTTTATGTATTTATCCTTTTCCGGCTAAATTGTGGGGAGGCAGATGAAGAGTATACACAGACAACGTTACACGGATTCCTTCTCTGCCACCGATGAAGGCTCCTCTCTGTAAAATAGGGGGAGCAATACACAGCTGGCTTGCTGTGATGTAATGTACATGAAAGTGATACTCCATGTGATCCAGTGCCAACATTGCAGCATTGTTCCCCTCCACGCCCCTTCTTACCTTTATGTGAGCTCAGCAGGCCTAGAAGGGTGCCTTGCATACTGGAAGTTCTAATTTCTCTGCTCTAGGCAACCCCAGCTGCTGTCCTCTGAGAATTTGCCCAGCCACCTCACAGTCATCCAGCTGCATCTGCTGCCCCGAGTCCACACTGTTCTGCAAACCCTGCTGGCTTTGACACTCAGTTTTTCCATTGTTTTGTTTGTTTTTGGGGGGTTGGTAGATTCTTAGATATGGGAAAAACTTTGATTCTTGCGAGCTGTGCCAACTGTAAGACAATCATCCTGATTTTCATGCCTTCAATAAAGGAGATACCCATTAATTCACACACACTTCAGTATTGAACTTGCTAACACTGAAGAGGTTTATTCCTCTAAAGCTGCGTAGTTTCTAGCCCCAGGTCCACTTCTGAACAGGGTGTGTGACTTTATAGAACTCAGTCAGCTTTCCTGAGCCATCACAGTCTCACTTGTAAAATGTTGGAGGAAGGGGGTGAGGTGGTCCCCAATCTCCATTTCCCAAGTCTGGGTTTGTTTACTCTCTCGTTTGTGTCTCACTGGAGAGGAACAGCACACTGACAGCATCTTGGCTGTCAAAGCCTAAATGAAGCCACCTCAGAACCTTTCAGAGGCAGAACAAGCAGCAGCACCCCTAGCTGGTGGGCAAAAATAAATCTCTTCTGTTCCAGCGGGGTTAACAGCAGGGCTAGGGCCACAAGGGTCAGCAGGTGCTCACACGGGGAGAACCGGTTGGGGAGAGGGCCTGTAGTAAGCATGCGCCCCCTTTGGAAGGTTTTCTCTGTGCTTTTTGTGGTCTTGCTTTCACACTTATGCCCTCTAATGTCTCTCTTCTATGTCAACATAGAGTGTGAAAAAAGACTGCTGGGAGAGCACCACCTTTGTAGATCACACACCATCTCTTGCCACCCCCACCGTCCGCCTCCCCAGTGCTTCTGAAGGACTGCAACCAAGGGCCCCTTGCTCCTGCTCCAGCTGCGCCTCTTGTCTCCACGAAGGCTTTCACCTCCGTGCTGTGGGCGAATCGCGTTTTGGCAGTGATCTCATGCGGAAGTCTTTTTTTCCTATTTCCGGCTGCTCTTCTCTTTTCAAAATTGTTCCTCTGGTCTGGGAAACTGATAGAGATGTCACCATACTAACATGGTTCTGATTTCTTTTACCAGCGTTGCTATGGGATGTTGTCTTTCCCTGAGGTCCCTCCATGAAAAAAAACATAAAATGCATCTCTCCCGGTTTTGCTGTCCCACTTGTCTCTGCTCCATTAACACAGAATGGACTGTCCTCTAAGTGGCCACAGCCAGCCAGCCTGCCATCCTTCACTGGGTTTCTTAGGGAGGAGGAAAGTGATGCTCAGCAATGTAATTTTATCTCTGCTCGCCAATCAGATGTGGCAGATGGCTGCCTCTGGGAGCCAGCAGATCAAAATTGGGTCTCTCAGACCACAGCCTGTGTTCAATGTTCCTCTCGCTGAAGGATGTGGTGCAAAGAGTGGAGTCTTAATCAAAGTGAAAGCCATGGGTGTCGAGGCTCCCATTTCCTCTCAGCCCCACACTCTTTGCCTCCAGCTCCAGCATCACCACAAGCACAGTTCTTCCTCTGATAAAAATGGATAGACCAGATTTCTTACCTGATCCCTCCTGCCCAGTTGAATTTAGGCGGCAATTCCTGTTTAATTACTGCCTTATCATCATCATGGCGTGTGATCTCCATTTGCTTCTCACTTCCATCTGCTGGGAGTTGTTTTAGGTAAAGCTCTCGAGCTACACCAGCAAGGGACTGAAAGGAGAATAAATCAAGGAAAATTGTATGATAAATAATAATAACCAGCATTGGCTCAATACTCTTCATGCATCATATCCTGTGCTGGACACTTGGCATGAGTTATGACTTCATCTAGCAGATAAAAGGGAGTATCTCTATCTCAGTAGAAACCAAGTCTCAGAGTAGGGGGCAGTTTAAGAGCTTTGCCAAGATCAAAAGGTGGTAAAATTAGAATTCAGACTCCAATTGGTCTGCTTCCAGTGTCCATGCTCGCAATCATGTCTCCCTGTCCTCTGGAAAGAACTGGAAGCTGAGCTTGTTTTATCAAATTGTCCAGCATCGTTTCTTGCTCTGTGCTGCCTCTCCTGCCTGTCCATAAGCAAAGGACAGACCCATCTGAATGTCAAGTCCCACTAGAGAGGTTGAGAGTAAACTTAACACTGGCACCCAGTGCTTTGTGTTGTGTCAGCCTGAGGGCAGGAATCCCAAAAGTGCTAGTTATGTTTCTCCAGAGGAGTCTTTTCATGGACACTTGGTTTTCACTCATAAGGAGACATTTGGATGTATGCTTTCTGCAAAAGATCTATTTTGCAGGTCACTTTATCAAATGTAAAGACCAGTCTTGCTAGTTAATGAAGCAGTCAGTGAAGTGAGCAGCTTCCTCTTGATTTATGTGTTAGTAACCAAGGTGAAAGCATGCTGCTTGGTCAGCCTAGAGGGAAAGGAAGAATGAAAGGCCAGAGGAGCCTTTCCCACCTGGCACATTTACCCTCTGCTGCTGAGCTGCGTCCCTGCCCGGGAAAGACCGGGCAGAAAACAAAGAAGCTTGTTTCCCTGCCACCCTTATTCACCCATAAACAAATTAAGCCTTTGTGGTTAAAGCCTATTGAGATCCTGGGGTTTCCTTCAGTTTGATTTTCCTCCTGGTTTTCTAGGGGCTTGTTTCAAAAGAGGCTTGAGAAATCATGCCATGTAACTGGATGATTGGTGTACTCTAATCAAGGCAGCAACATGCAACGTGCTGCACATTTCAGGTTGATTGTAGTGGGGTGAGCCACTGTCTGCTGGATAAAGCTCCAAGGACAGGTTTGTTTTAATAACCTGCAAGGTGAAATTGCCATCTGGAGGCTGGTCTGTGCTGTGAAGACCATGGGGTCTCATTTGTATGTAAAAACTGGTGAGGTCTCTGAATGATCACTCCTTAATCCAGCTCCATGTGGGTTGTGTCTTAATGAATCATGATGACCAGTTCCCTGGCAGTGCAGGAAATGCTTATTGCATGGAATTAAATGATCTCTTGATAAATTTTAAATCAGCCTGGTTTCCTTCCAGCTCTCACAGCTATCCTCTCTAATCATGCAGCTTGTGCCTAGTTGAATATTTAACTAATTTTACTACTAGATTAGTCAGAGCACAATTTGGGAAGTAAGAAGGAAAATATCCTAAAAATCCAGCATATCCCTAGCTCACATGTAAATTACTTTTACATTACTTGGCATTTTAGAAAGTGTGCTACAATTGTATTGAAAACCAAGTGTGAAATGATAAAGTTTCCCTTAATTTTTAAAATAAAAACTCAGAAAACTTGGGAATATAGATAATTATGACATGTACACGGCGAGAGTGGAAGCCAGTGCTGTTTCATCCTGGTGATAGTTATGCGTCCAGATGGCATCCCATAGAAAGCTTTCTAAGAATTGCTATTCACAGGAACTTATTGAAAATTACTTTCCTTGCATATTCCTGATCACATATCTGGGCTGCTCTCAACTCACTGTTAACATTTGGAACCATTTCTTTCTCTGGGAGATCGTCTGTCCTGGGTGATGTCCAGTTCAAAATGATGTGAAGAAATGTCAACAATGACCTATTACATAGTAGGTCTGTGAGTCTCTCTATACAGAAAGCTATAGAGTCTCTCTCCTGAGACTCTCAGGAGATGGGGATGCTTTTGATAAGACAATTATAGAATTGTCACTGTGTGTGTGTGTGTGTGTGTGTGTGTGTGTATAAAGAGACAGATATCCAGAACATACTTCTGTTGCTGTTGTTTAGTCCCTAAGTCATGTCCAATTCTTTGCGACTTGTGGACTGTAGCCCACCAGGTTTCTCTGTACATAGGATTTCCCAGGCAAGAATACTGGAGTGGGTTGTCATTTCCTTCTCCAGGGAATCCTCCCGATTCAGAGATCGAACCCATGTCTCCTGCACTAGTGGGTGGATTCTTTACCACTGAGCCACCAGGGAAGCCCAGAACATGTGTCTCAAGGAATATTTAATAAGCAAGATCTTCCATGCAAATGGCCAACCAATACATAAAAAGATGCTCAGCATCACTAATCATCAGGGAAATGCAAACCACAATAAGATATCACCTCACACCTGTTAGGATGCCTACTATCAAAAAGACAAAAGATAAGTTTTGGTGAGCATGTGGAGAAGGGAACTCTTGTGCACTCCTGGTTGACAAGGATAGAGAAATCATCTCCCATGTAGTTCACTTTGTCACCTTCCTTAGTCTTTTCTAGTTTAGCTTAGCTGCTTTCTAGTTGTCTCTTTGGGATTTTAGTCTAGTTGAAATTCTCTAGGGTGGGTATGTCAGTTGGCTATTTCTGTGTAATGAAGCACTCCAAAACAAATCAAGCTTTTATATGATTCATGACTCTGTGGGATGGATGGATGAATTTGTTGGTCTTAGCTAGGCTTACTCAGGGCTTCCTTTGTGTCTCAGCAGTAAATAATCTGCCTGCAATACAGGAGCTGCAGGAGACACAGGTTTGATCCCTGGGTTGGAAAGATTCCCTGCAGGAGGGCATGTCAGTCCACTCCAATATTCTTGCCTGGACAATCCCATGGACAGACAAGCCTGGGGATACAGTCCATAGGGTCACAAAGAATCAAACACGACTGAGCGACTTATCTTGCACACAAACAAGCTTGCTAATGAATCTCTTTGTCCAGTGGTGGGGAAAGTAGATGACTCTGCTGATGTTAGCTGGTCTTTCTCAAATGTTGAGAGTCAGTTGGCTGTGAGCTGGTTTAGGAAATCACAGCCAACTGTGGGGTCTTCTCTGAATTCAGCTAATTCAGCTTGTTCACATTGCAGAAGCAGGGGCCTAAAAGAGAGAAGCAATGAACAAAGCCTCTTGATGCTTAGGTTCAGGAATGGACAACATCACTTCTGCCTATTCTAATGGCCAAAGAAACTTACCAGGCAAGTCCAGAATCAAAGGGTGGCAACAGATCCTCTCTTTTAAGGGGAGAAACCACATCACATTGCCAAGAGCATGGGCACAGGGAGGGTAAAGAACTGTGGGCTTGTTTTCTTGTTTGTAGTTGATTGTGCTGGGAGAACTTTATACACACACACTCAGAACAAACAGAAAAACTTGTTTTAGTTGCTAGGATGTGGGAGCTATGATGAGAGTGCATGATTAGGTCTCAGAATGGAAAAGAACACATATTTCCTGTACTCTAATTTTAGGTGTTCATTTTCTCAGTGTTCAACCTTGGTTGTTTTGCTATTGTTGCTCATTTGACATTTTCAAAGGACTAGAATTTTCAGATGACTGAGATCATTTAAGGTGCAGGTCTTGGCTTAGCTTTGTGTATTTGGAATCTTTATAGTGTGTAATTGAGTACTTTTGGCCATAATAGTTTAGTTTTTAAGATGTTCATACTTGATGTTTCTTGTTAGCACTTAGGAAAGTACTGTCTTCTAATTTAGGTCCATCAGATTAAAAATTTTTTGAAACATTGTTCTTGACCAAAAAAAAAAAGTTTTTCTGTATTCTGGCAATATTTGTGGACCTTTGATTTGCAGCTCTTGTCAAGTTGTAAGACTCCAGTCAGGGGTCACCAACTCACAGGCCAAAGCAGGTAAGGTTTGAGTGTACTGCTGGGTGTGTTATCTGGGAGGTGAGAGGAAGTAGGGGTCTGTGGTACAGCAGCAGTTCTTGACATTTGCTTCATGTTAAAATCAACTTGGGAGCTTAGGAAAATGTCCAGGCTGCATCATGAACTAATTAAAACAGAATCTCTGGGAGTAGGACCCAGAGATATCAGTACTTCTTTAAGCTCCTCAGATGATTTCAAAATGCAGCCCAGTTATGAACAAGTAAATTAAGCCAAGATGTCTTAGTCTTTCATGTGAAAACAAACTACCCATAGAACTTGTTAAGAAGCAGATTTTGATTCATCAGGTCTGGAGTGGGCCTGGGATTCTGTATTCTGAGTAAGTTCCTGGGTGATGCCAGTGCTGCTGGTTTTCACACCACATTCTGAGTAGCAAGGTTCTGCAAGCTACTGAGTAGCTACAGTAGAGATCTCAAGCAGCCCACAGATTTTTTGCAAGGTGCTTTTTGGTTGATCTATTGCATATTTAAACACAAGTTGAGTTAACATTTCAAAACCAAGAGATTTCCATAAAATTCGTATTTCTTATTTATTATGAAAAACATGACAGATTCTTTGACAGCAGTCTGCACTTCCATGTAGACTGGTGCTGATGAGTGACTGCATCTGATAAGCAGGTGCAGGAGGCTCACCAAGTAGAAACCACACATCTCACATGGAATGGAACCACACACTGTGATGAGATTTGCATCCAACCAAACTCAGATTGGGACTTGAACACACAGGCTGGGTCTCGAACCCACTGTCTTTTAACTGAGATTGCATACCTGGTCTAACAACTTAATGAAGCTCAGGTTCTTCTATGGGTCAGAACAGAAGGAATTCCTTGAGAGGCAAAGTGATAGGTAAGAAGTAGATTTATTTAGAGAGATATACCTTAGACAGAATGCAGTCCATCTCAAAAGGCAAGAGTGGCTCTGGGAGAAAACACACTTCACAGACAGAATGTGGGTCATTTCAGAAGGTGAAAGGCCCAGAAATATGAGGTGGTTAGATTTTATGGGCTGGGTAACTTCATAGGCTAATGAGTGGGAAGCTATGAGGAAATTTCATAGGCTAATGAGGCTAAATAATTCCAACTATTTGGGGGAGAGGGCAGGGATTTCCAGGAGTTGGGCCACCATGCTCCTTTTGGCCTTTTATGATCAGCCTTGGAACTGTCACGGTGCTTGTGTCATTTAGCATATGCTAATACATTACAATGAGCAGATAATGAGGTTCAAGGTCTACCGGAAGTCACATATTCCACCATCTTGAACCTAATAGATTCCAATCAGTTTTTGTCATATCCTCAATGGCTATGTCATTCTTTTAAAGGTTGTACCCTGCCCCATCCCTCCTGTTTCAAAGGGAGGTTCTGAAATGCCTTTTGCTGCACTTATTCATGAATAGGGTAAATATGTCTTTTGTCTATAATGATACAGATATGTATACACAACACACAAATGTACAAGTACTTTCTCAGCAAAACCATGAAGGTAAAAGCCAGCAATTACATGGGAAAAGGTAAAAGGAGGAGAGAAGAATTCATTAAAACTTAAATATATCTATTAGTGGGCTTCCCTGGGGCCTCAAATGGTAAAAGAATCTGCCTGCAATGCAGGAAACATGGGTCTGATCCCTGGACTGGGAAGATCCCCTGGAGAAGAGACTGGCTACCCACTCCAGTATTCTTGCCTGTAGAATTCCATGGACAGAGGAGCCTAGTGGGCTACAGTCTCTGGGGTCACAGAGTCAGACATGACTGAGTGAAACACACACACATGTTTATTAGTAAGGACCTAACTGGTTGGATCAGAAACCTATTGAAGCTATTCAAGGAGAAAAAACAAATAAGAGGAATTGGTTATAAGGATATCAGGGTAGCTCATGGATCCATGATGCAGCTGGGTTTCAGAAAAGAATGGAACCAAAGGCATAGATGGCAAAATAGAAGTACGTGCACTCATCTTCTCTTGAGAGAACTATTTATGGCAAGATGATGGGGTTGAAGGACATGCGCTCTCATCTGCTCCTATGAGAACTCCAAAATTACAACTTGCTGCTGAACAACCACTGACAGAGAAAGTTGGATCCCACCAAAAAAAGATATGTGAGCCGTGAACTTCCAGATGTTCAAGCTGGTTTTAGAAAAGGCAGAGGAACCAGAGATCAAACTGTCAACATCTGCTGGATCATCAAAAAAGCAAGAGTTCCAGAAAAACATCCATTTCTGCTTTATTGACTATGCCAAAGCCTTTGACTGTGTGGATCACAATAAACTGTGGAAAATTCTGAGAGAGATGGGAATACCAGATCACCTGACCTGCCTCTTGAGAAACCTGTATGCAGGTCAGGAAGCAACAGTTAGAACTGGACATGGAACAACAGACTGGTTCCAAATAGGAAAAGGAGTATGTCAAGGCTGTATATTGTCACCCTGCTTATTTAACTTATATGCAGAGTACATCATGAGAAACACGGCTGGAAAAAGCACAAACTGGAATCAAGATTGCCAGAAGAAATATCAATAACCTCAGATATGCAGATGACACCACTCTTATGGCAGAAAGTGAAGAAGAACTAAAGATCCTCTTGATGAAAGTGAAAGAGGAGAGTGAAAAAGTTGGCTTAAAGCTCAACATTCGGAAAACGAAGATCATGGCATCTGGTCCCATCACTTCATGGGAAATAGATGGGGAAACAGTGTCAGACTTTATTTTTCTGGGCTCTAAGATCACTGCAGATGGTGATCGCAGTGATGAAATTAAAAGACACTTACTCCTTGGAAGAAAAGTTATGACCAACCTAGACAGCATATTCAAAAGCAGAGACATTACTTTGCCAACAAAGGTCTGTCTAGTCAAGGCGATGGTTTTTCCAGTAGTCATGTATGGATGTGAGAGTTGGACTATAAAGAAAGCTGAGCACCGAAGAATTGATGCTTTTGAACTGTGGTGCTGGAGAAGACTCTTGAGAGTCCCTTGGACTGCAAGGAGATCCAACCAGTCCATTCTAAAGATCAGTCCTGGATGTTCATTGGAGAGACTAATGCTGAAGCTGAAACTCCAGTACTTTGGCCACCTGATGCGAAGAACTGACTCATTGGAAAAGACCCTGATGCTGGAAAAGATTGAGGGCTGGAGGAGAAGGGGACAACAGAGGATGAGATGGTTGGATGGCATCACTGACACAATGGACATGGTTTTGTTTGGACTCCTGGAGTTGGTGATGGACAGGGAGGCCTGGCGCGCTGCAATTCATGGGGTCACAAAGAGTCAGACACGATTGAGCAACTGAACTGAACTGAACTGAAAAAAAGATATTGCACATCCAAGGACAAAGGAAAAGCCTCGGTAAGATGGTAGGAAGGGTGAAACTGCATTTAGAATCAAACCCCATACCCGCTCATAGGACTCAAACTAAACTGTGTGCGCACCAGGACCCAGAGAACCCACTGAGACTCAGCCAGACCTATGTTTGGGTCTCCTGCGGATGTACGAGTCAGAAGTGGCCTGCTGCAGGGGCAGGGGCTCTGGGCACAGGTACCTGGTCACATAGCCTGTGGCATAAATCCTTTTAGAGGAGGTTGCCATTAACCCCACCATAGAGCTGCTGAACGACAACCCACAAATTGCAGAGCAATGATCCCAAAGAAATTCTTGCATAGTTAAGAAATTTCTAGGACCCACAACAGATTTCCCAACCTGAGGATCTGGCAAAGGGACTGAGAACTCCCAGATAATTTGACTTTGGAGGCCAGTGGGATTTGATCACAGGACTGGGAAAACAGACTCTTGGAGAGCACAAACAAAAGCTTGTGTGCACCAGGACTCAGGAGAAAGGAGCAGTGATTCCACAAGAGACTGACCCAGACTTGCCTGTGAGTGTCCAGGAGTCTCTAGTGGAGGCATGGGTCAGTGGTGGCTGCTGCAGGGTCAGGGGCACTGAGTGCAGCAGTGTGTGCACAGGACCTTCTGAAAGAGGTCATCATTGTCTTCATTACCTCCACCATCATTTGGTCTCAGGTCAAACAACAGGGAGGGAACAGAGCCCCTCCCTTCAACAGAAAATTGGATTAAAGATTTACTGAGCATACCACCCCCCCCCCCCCCGTATCATCAGAACAAGACCCAGTTACCCCACAGTCATTCTCTCCCTTCAGGAAGCTCTCTTATCCTCATCCATCAGATGGTGGACAGAATGAAAACCACAATCACAGAAAACTAATCAAACTGATCACATGGACCACAGCCTTGTCTAAGTCAACGAAACTATGAGCCATGCAGCGTAGGGCCACCTAAGATGGATGGGTCATGGTGGAGAGTTTTGACAAATTGTGGTTCCCTGGAGAAGGGAATGCAAGTCACTTCAGTATTCTTGCCTTGAGAAGCCCATGAACAGAATGAAAAGGAAAAAAGATATGACACTGAAAGATGAACTCCCCAGGTCAGTAGGTGCCCAGTATGTTACTGGAGAAGAGTGAGGAAATTATGCAAGAAAGAATGAAGAGATGGAGCCAAAGCAAAAACAATGCCCAGTTGTGAATGTGACTGGTGACAAAAGTAAAGTTCAATGCTGTAAAAAGCAATATTGCATAGCAACCGGGAATGTTAGGCCCATGAATCAAGGTAAATTGAGAGGATCAAACAGGAGATGACAGGAGTGAACATCGACTGCCAGGGTCCAGCCCCGGTGGATCCAGGGTAATTCAAAGGGGAGACAGAGTAGGCATTCTAGGAAAGAACTTATTTAATTACAGATATAAAGAGAGATTAGAAAAGGATAGTGTAGTAGGAAATATTAGTGGAGAAAAAGAGGCTGAAGAACTTGGTTTACACGGGATACCAATAAAGCTCCAAGACAAGGAATTTTCACCACCTATGTAGGCCACAGGCATCTTTCTGTTCTCCTGAAGGACAAGAGGCACTGAGGCATCCCCGGTCCGATCTTAGAAGCCCAGGCAGAATTAGCAGGCTTGGTGAGTACCCACGCTCCAGATGGGAATTCAGCCAGAAAAATGGAGAACAAGAAAGAAACGACACGGGGGACTCAGTCTTTCCAGAAACGGATTCGTTTTCTTTATTTTCAGGTTTGCTTATATACCTTTTGTTACACATAGAGACAAATGGAAATTTTAAAGTCACGTGGAGGTCAGCAGTCCTGATCTTTATCAAAATCAGGTGCTTCATATAAATGTATATGAAGGTTTTAGGGGTTTTACATCATCTTCTGGCCATGAGGCCTGCTGACATTTTATGGCCCTTTCTGATAATGGTCAGTCAACCAGAAAACTTATTTTTTCCAGGGGTGATTTTTTCTTAAACCAGGTGCCACCCTCGAAATAAAGTTGCATTCCTATAGGGTGAGGGTGTAGTGGGTTACAATCAAGAAAGGAATTTACCTAGCCTAAGGTTTAACATGATTAATCTTAAAGGTTAATACTTATTTCTCCTATATGCTAGTTATGTTCATTATAAGGGCAGGGAATATGGAGATTTAGCAGCAAATATTGGCTCAACAAATGAAAAACCCTTCACCAATATAATTTCTAATCAACCCACTATACTGTACTAATAATTTTCTAACTTATCAAAAGAGTCTGTATATAGAAAGTTTAAAGCATCTCGTTCCTCTCACGGTTGGGAGGCTGTAAACAATCACAGTGGCCGGACAAACCTGCTCAGGCAGACTAGAGAACCTTCAGAGGAATTTGTAAGTTGAAACACTCTTGTCACGCACAGTTTTTATTAACTGGAGCTGCAAGTTAACTCCTTCTCTGAGAGAGGTGGTGGGGGTACAGCCCCCTGTAAAGTCAGAGGTAGAGGTGAGAGCATAAAACAGTAAAGTAGGAAGACTCTGGTTTTGGGGGTAAATGCTCGGGAACAGGGGGTTTCCTGAGGCTTGATCCTGCCTTTGCGTATGACGAAGCCTCCTTCCTCATGACCTTTGCCATGCATGGAGTTCCTCACGCTCGCTCCCAGCAATTGACATCTTAGGAATCAGTGAACTAAAATGGACTGGAATGGGCAAATTTAATTCAGATGACCATTATATCTGCTACTGTGGCCAAGAATCCCTCAAAATAAATGGAGCAGCCCTCATAGTCAACAAAAGAGTCAGAAATGCAGTACTTGAGTGCAGTCAAAAACAACAGAATGAATGATCTCTGTTAGTTTTCAAGGCAAACCATTCAATATCACAGTAATCTAAATCTATGCCCCAACCAGTAATGCTGAAGACACTGAAGTTGAAGAGTTCTATGATGACATACAAGACCTTCTAGAACTAACACCAAAGAAAGATGTCCTTTTCATCATAGAGGACTGGAATGTAACAGTAGGAAGTCAAGAGATACCTGGAGTAACAGGCAAATTTGTCCCTGGAGTACAAAATGAAGCATGGCAAAGGCTAACAGAGTTTTGCCAAGAGGACACAATGGTCATGGCAAACACCCTCTTTCAACAAAACAAAAGACTCTACACATGGACATCACCAGGTGGTCAATTGAAATCAAATTGATCATATTCTTTGCAGCCAAAGATGGAGAAGTTCTATACAGTCAGCAAAAACAAGATTGTGAGCTGACTGTGGTTCAGATCATGAACTCCTTATTGCAAACTGCTACTGCTACTGCTAAGTCGCTTCAGTCGTGTCCGACTGTGTGTGACTCCATAGACGGCAGCCACCAGGCTCCTCTGCCCATGGGATTTCCCAGGCAAGAGTACTGGAGTGGATTGCCATTGCCTTCTCCGCCTTATTGCAAAATTCAGGCTTAAATTGAAGCAGTTAGGGAAAACTCCTAAAGCATTCAGGTTTGACCTAAATCAAATCCCTTACGATTATACAGTAGAAGTGACAAATAGATTCAAGGTATTAGATCTGATAGACCAAAGTGTCTGAAGAACCACAGACAGAGGTTCATGACATTGTACAGGAGGCAGTGGTCAAAAACATCCCCGAGAAAAAGAACAGAAAAATGCAAAATGGCTGTCTGAGGAGGCCTTACCTATAGCTGAGAAAATGAGAGAAGAAAAAGGCAAAGGAGAAAAGGAAAGATATATCCATCTGATTGCAGACTCCCAAAGAATAGCAAGGAGAGATAGGAAAGCCTTCCTCAGTGATCAGTGCAAAGAAATAGATGAAAACAATAGAATGGGAAAGACTAGAGATGCCTTCAAGAAAATTAGAGATACTAAGGGAACGTTTCATGCAAAGATGGGTACAATAAAGGACAGAAGCAGTATGCTGCTGCTGCTAAGTCGCTTCAGTCGTGTCCGACTCTGTGCGACCCCACAGACGGCAGCCCACTGGGCTCCACCGTCCCTGGAATTCTCCAGGCAAGAACACTGGAATGGGTTGCCATTTCCTTCTCCAATGCATGAAAGTGAAAAGTCAAAGTGAAGTCGCTCAATCGTGTCCAACTCTTAGCGACCCCATAGACTGCAGCCTACCAGGCTCCTCTGTCCATGGATTTTCCAGGCAAGAGTATTGGAGTGGGGTGCCATTGCCTTCTGGACCTAACAAAAGCAGAAGATACTAAGAAGAGGTGGCAAGAATACAAGGAACTATACAGAAAAGATCTTAGTGACCCAGATAACCATGATTGTGTGATCACTCACCTAGAGCCAAATATCCTGGAATGTGAAGTCAAGTGGGCCTTAGGAAGCATCACTATGAACAAAGCTAGTGGAGGTATTGGAATTCCACTGAGCTATTTCAAATCCTGAAAGATGATGCTGTGAAAGTGCTGCACTCAATATGCCAGCAAATTTGGAAAACTCAGCAGTGGCCACAGGACTGGAAAAGGTCAGCTTTCATTCCAGTCTCAAAGAAAGGCAATGCCAGAGAATGTTGCACAATTGCTGCACAACAGCTGCACAATTGCATTCATGTCACATGCTAGCAAAGTAATCCTCAAAATTCTCCAAGCCAGGCTTCAACAGTAAGTGAACTGTAAACTTCCATATCTTCAAGGTGGATTTAGAAAAGGCAGAAAGTGAAAGTGAAGTTGCTCAGTCGTGTCCAACTCTTAGCGACCCGTGGACTGTAGCTCACCAAGCTCCTCTATCCATAGGATTCTCCAGGCAAGAATACTGGAGTGGGTTGCCATTTCCTTCTCCAGGGGATCTTCCTGACCCAGGGATCGAACCCAGGTCTCCCACATTGCAGGCAGACGCTTTAACCTCTGCACCACCAGAAAAGGCAGAGGAACCAGAAATGAAATTGCCAACATATGTTGGATCATAGAAAAAGCAAGAGAATTCCAGAAAAACATCTACTTCTGCTTTATTGACTACACCAAAGCCTTCGACTGTGTGGATCACAACAAACTGTGGAAAATTCTTCAAGAGATGGGAATACCAGACCACCTTACCTGCCTCCTGAGAAATCAGTATGTAGGTCAAGAAGCAACTGTTAGAATGGACATGGAAGAACAATCTGGTTCCATATTGGGAAAGGAGTATGTCAAAGCTGTATATTGTCACCCTGCTTATTTAACTCATGTGCAGAGTACATCATGTGAAATGCCAGGCTGGATGAACCACAAACTGGAATCAAGATTGTTGGAAGAAATATCAATAACCTCAGATATGCAGATGATACCACCCTTATCGCAGAAAGTAAAGAGGAACTAAAGAGCCTCTTGTGAGTGAATAAATTGGCTTAGAACTCAACATTCAAAAAACAAACATCGTGGCATCTGTCCCATCACTCCATGGCAAATAAAAGAGAAACAATGGAAACAGTGAGAGACTTTATTTTGGGGGGCTCCAAAATCATTGCAGATGGTGACTGCAGCCATGAAATTCAAAGACATTTGCTCCTTGGAAGAAAAGCTATGACCAACCTAGATAGCATATTAAAAAGCAGACATTACTTTGCTGACAAAGGTATGTCTAGTCAAAGCTATGGTTTTTTGAATAGTCATGTATGGATATGAGAGTTGAACTATAAAGAAAGCTCAGTGCCAAAGAACTGATGCTTTTGAACTGTGGTGTTGGAGAAGACTCTTGAGAGTCCCTTGGACTGCAAGGAGATCCAACCAGTCAATGCTAAAAGAAGTCAGTCCTAAATATTCATTGGAAGGACTGATGCTGAAACTCCAATACTTTGGCCACCTGATGCGAAGAACTGACTAATTGGAAAAGACCCTGATGCTGGGAAAGATTGAAGGCAGGAGGAGAAGGGGATGACAGAGGATGAGATGGTTGGATGGCATCACTGACTCAATGGACATGAGTTTGAGCAAGCTCCGGGGGTTGGTGATGGATAGGAAAGCATGATGTGCAGCAGTCCATGGGGTTGCAAAGAGTCAGACACGACTGAGCAACTGAACTGAGCGGAAAGGCATAGTTGTCACCAAGAAGGATCCTCTCTTTGCCTTCACTGTGGCTCCTCTCTGTACATCTCCCTCATTCCAGGTCCTTTCTTCTTCTGTTCTCCAGGTCACCTGGAGAAGACAGAGCCCACAGTAATGCATTATTTTTCAAGCTCAGGGTCCTTCTACACAGTCCTAATCCATATTCCTAAGGAAGGGATTAGAATTGGCCCATCCTGGAACCCAGAGGTTGACCTGTGAGGCTTCTGCTACATTAAAGAAATTTACTCTACTGAGCATGAAGTTGAAGGCACCCACGCAGAGAGGGAGAACTAATGTTCTGTATCTAGAATGATCTCAGTCCATCCTGTAGGTGGGGGGATAGATGGGAAGTGCTATGGAATCCCACACTCATGAGGTATCCTTACCTTTCAAGGAGGAGAATCTGTCTAATTGCAGACTCAACATTCTCAGTAGTAAAATAATACATGAAGGTGAAGTAAGGGCAAAAATGACTAGCTTTATTGATTTCTTCCCTTTCCAAAACACAATGCAAAGTTTGAAAATTACATGAAGACATCAACTCCTGACAGCCCATTATAGGAAAAGTTTTGTGTTTTTAGTGACACTACATGAATGCTGCTAAGTCGCTTCAATCATGTCCGACTCTATGCGACGGCAGCCCACCAGGCTCCCCCGTCCCTGGGATTCTCCAGGCAAGAACACTGGAGTGGGTTGCCATTTCCTTCTCCAATGTGTGAAAGTGAAAAGTGAAAGTGAAGTCGCTCTGTCGTGTCCGACTCTTAGCGGCCCCATGGACTGCAGCCCACCAGGCTCCTCCGTCCATGGGATTTTCCAGGCAAGAGTACTGGAGTGGGGTGCCATTGCTTCCGGTTACATGTGCTTTAATTTGCTTCCTGGGGGTCCCAGCGGCTGCTCTCCAGGCGGAGACGCTAGGCTGGGCTCTCCTGCAGCTGGGCCCCCACGCCAGCCCTGCAGACCCTCGGGAAGGGCCATGTCCTCCTCCAGGCCGCCCGTGCCCTCCACGAGCTCCTCGTAGATGATCTTCTCGGCAAACGGCCGCGGCCGAGCAGCTCCACCATGTCGGCCCGCTCCAGCACCTCCTTCTCCAGCAGCCGCCTGCCCACCTTGTCCACCTGCTCGCGGCAGCGTGTGAGCAGGTCCAGGGTGCGCGCATGCGCGGAGCTGATGAGCCGCCGCACCTCCTGTCTATGAGCTGGGCCGTGGCCTCGCCCGGCCGCGGGAGATCGAAGGACACCCGGCCCAGCTTCTCACTCATCCCGAACTGCACGATCTGGGCATAAGCGCTCTGGGTGACCTTCCTCAGGTCGTCCTGGGCCCCCGTGGTGACCCGCCCGGAGAGCAGCTGCTCAGCCGCGCGGCCGCCCAGCATGAGCGGAGCTGATGAGCCGCCGCACCTCCTGTCTATGAGCTGGGCCGTGGCCTCGCCCGGCCGCGGGAGATCGAAGGACACCCGGCCCAGCTTCTCACTCATCCCGAACTGCACGATCTGGGCATAAGCGCTCTGGGTGACCTTCCTCAGGTCGTCCTGGGCCCCCGTGGTGACCCGCCCGGAGAGCAGCTGCTCAGCCGCGCGGCCGCCCAGCATGGTGCACATGCGGGCAAGGAGCTGCTCCCGTGTGTGCAGGTACTGCTCCCTGGGCGGGCACTGGGCATGGCCGAGCCCCTTGCCCCGGGGGACGGTGGACACCTTGCGCAGGGGGTCTGCGTGTTCCAGGAACCAGCCCACCAACGCATGGCCAGCCTCGTGGTAGGCTACCGTCATCTTCTCACTGGGCTGCAGGACCTGTGTCGTCTTCTCAAGGCCTCCAATGACCCTCTCCATGGCCTGCTCGAAGTGCTTCTCCCCGACAGGGGGGTGTAGGTGGCGGGCGGCGATCAGGGTGGCTTCGTTGCAAACATTAGAAATGTCTGAGGGGGACTGTCGCAGCAGCTGGTGGCGGCGGCCAGCAGCAGGGCGGTGGCAGGGCTGCTCGCTGTGCTGTGGCGGTGCAGCCTTGGCCCGCGAGGGGCAGGACGTTCGGGGCAGGCCTGAGGGTGCTCGGAACCGCTCAGTAGTGTCTCCAGGGAATCCGCTTCCAGCAGTCAGCTCTGCAGATAAGACTGGCGTCAGGTTCCCAGTGGCTGTGTTCAAAACCACCCAAAGGAACTCGTGAACCAAAGGATGCTCGTCCCGGAGCGGATGGAGGGAAGAGAGGAGGAAAGTGGGATGACTTTGCCTGGTGGAAACAAATGCAGAAGGGGAAGGTGCCCTGGGACGACAAGGATTTCCGCAGTCTGGCCGTGCTGGGGGCAGATGTCACTGCAGGATTTCTCTATTTCCGAGATCCTGGGAAGGAAGTCACTTGGAAGCACTTCCTGCAGTATTACCTGGCGAGAGGTCTGGTGGATCGGCTGAAGTGGTGAATAAACAGTTCGTGTGTGTTATTCCTGCCCCTGGGACATCACTTGAGAAGTATGCATGGTTCAGCATTGGCAGTATGGACACCTTCGATTGCAACCTGGTGACCACCCAGTGGGAGCTAGGCATCAAGCCCCCCAACCAGACGGCAGAGGTCTACACCACCGAGAGTGATGGGACTTTCTTGCGAAGCCTGGTGCCCACCCTTCTTCTGATTGGCATCTTCCTCTATCCCATGAGGAGGGGTCCAATGGGGGCTGGGCGTGGTGGGCGAGGAGGGGGCCTCTTCAGCATTGGTGAGACAATAGCTGAAATCATCAAGGATGACATTGGGGTGCTGTTTGCAGACATGGCTGGTTGTGAAGAAGCCAAGCTGGAGATCATGGAGTTTGTGAATTTCCTGAAGAACCCCAAACAGTACCAAGACCTTGGGGCCAAAATTCCAAAGGGAACCCTGCTCACAGGTCATCCGCGTACCGGCAAGACGCTTCTCGCCAAGGCAACCACGGGGGAGGCTGGTGTGCCCTTCATCACCGTGAATGGGTCTGAGTTCCTGGAGATGTTTGTTGGTGTTGGCCCAGCTCGGGTTCGTGACATGTTTGCAGTGGCCCCAGGAAAATGCTTGCTGTATCTTGTTTGTGGACGAGATTGATGCAATTGGCTGGAAGCGTGGCCGCGGGCATTTCGGAGGCCAGAGCGAGCAGGAGAACACCCTGAACCAGCTTCTCGTGGAGATGCACGGATTCAGCTCTACCACGAGCGTTGTCGTGCTGGCCGCCACCAACCGCCCCGACGTCCTCGACCCAGCCCTGATGCGGCCAGGCCGCTTCGACCGTCAGATTTACGTTGGTGAGCGTGCTGAGGGTTGAAAGTTTGGTTGATCGTTAGCTGTGTATTTGGAG
This sequence comes from Aepyceros melampus, assembly GCA_006408695.1. Lineage (NCBI taxonomy): Eukaryota > Metazoa > Chordata > Mammalia > Artiodactyla > Bovidae > Aepyceros > Aepyceros melampus. Next base: position 30,511 of record SJXQ01010972.1, on the reverse strand, counting down.
GAGGTTTTGAGGTGCCCTAAAGCAGCTAACCCCACTTGTGAAACAGTGGAGGTGCGGGACTAGGCCCCACTTTGGGACAAACAGGTGTGGCTGGGGTGCGGAAAAGGTCATAGCATCCATGCAGCTGAGAGTGAGGCGACAGTGCTGGGTCCTTCAGCTTTTCTTTTTCATGCACTGTTTACGAGAGAAGCATTCACCCTGGCCTTTCCCACTTGTGAGCAGGTCCTAGAAATTTAGGACCTCATTCCTGCCCAGGTCCCCCACTGTCAGAGCAGCCATCCTGGGGATTGAGTGGTGCGGACTAGAGGCCCCACGGTGAGGAAGGGATAGCTGAATGGATGTGACCTGTGGGTTGTTTCTGCCACGGGGAGCTGTGGCCCTGGTTGGGTAGTTGAGTGTGCAGTGCAGACATGCAGCTCGGGAGGGTCCTCCTGGCCCTGGTGAAGCGGCTGCAGGTGACCCCGCCCTGGCCACCTGTGCCTCTCTCTCTCTCAGGCCCCCCGGACATCAAAGGCAGGTCATCTATCTTCAGGGTCCACCTGCGTCCACTCAAGTTGGATGAGAGCCTCAGCAAGGATGCCCTGGCGAGGAAGCTTGCGGCCCTCACTCCAGGCTTCACAGGTGCTGATACTACATGAGTAGGTGACATTAAATAAATAGCCACAGAAATTATTTCTGGAAGCAAAGTCAGGGGAACAAAGCCAAGGGTACACAAGACAGAGATGCTTAGATGAATTTCAAAAGGTGAGGAAACTAGGGGAAATGTGAAAATGGGAAAAGAGAAGAAGGAAATGTTAATGAGTTAGGTTATTGAGGAATCTGAAAAGTGTTCATAAGAGTGAACATTTACTCCCCTTTAATGAGACCTGGGATTATCTGTAAAAACATTTAGCTCTGATTGTTTTAAAAAGGAGAGATAAAATGTTTAATATGTGGCACCCTGGAGTGAGCCTTTTCCCCTTATTTTAAATGATAATCCTTATGAAACACCTATAATGTGTAAGAGATCAAGTCATATAGCTTCCCATCAGAGAATGCAATTGAGAACAATGGCACAGATGCTGTATATTCAAATGATGTGAGAGCACATTTGAGGATAAGAAGAAATGAAGTGCCTCATGTAAGACTATATGAATATCCCAACTGGTCCTAGGACTCACTCGCATGACTTTGCCCAAGATGTTTCATATACATAGAGTCAAATACTTATATTTTACTTACTTACCTTATAATTAAAAACACACACTCAAGAGCTCTTCCTTGAGATCTGAAAAAAATGTAATTACATGAGGTATCGGGCTCAGATCAGTGGTCCTAGAATGTTGTCTCAAAGGGCCAAGAGAATGCACATCAGTATGTAGAGAGGATATATGGAAATAAGTCACCCCCTTTGTCCTGGGGCAAAATCTTCAGTTAAGTTTGTCAGGGGGCCTAGAGGTTATCTATTATCTTTCTCTGGCTGTATTAAATCTGTAGGTACTGCTGATTCTCTCTGGAAAACTGAAAGTGGTACCTTCTCCAAATGATCTCAGGTTAGATGTGATTCCTACAGAGAAATTCTTACAGTGGATTCACATGGAGACAGACATGAAAACTTCTCCCTGGCTCCTTTTTCTCCCTTTTCCTTCCTTCTCCTCCTTTACTTGGAATCAGACCCTTGGAACAATACATTTATTTATCAAAATAAATCTGACTGGTACCAGAAAAGAATGTATTTTTATTGAGGCATGGCTTCTTCCTACAAAGAAGGCTATCTGGAAAACTAAATCTTGCTTGGTGAGATCTCTGAAATGAGAGCGAAGAAAGGACTACCTACTTCAATCTCCTGGACAGGCTTGACTGGCTCTCTTCCCCTGGTGAGTGCAGGTGGAGACTCTGCTCTATTTGTCTTAAACACTCCCTCTCCAGCTGCCCTTTCAATTGTGCTGATTGCTCTAATATTTCCATCACTTTCTGGCTTCTCCAGGCAGGTAAATTCTAGCAATGTCCAATTTCAGCCTTCACACGGTTGACTTCTAAGTCTTTCATGGAAGAAAAAAGTCTGTGCCTTTCATGGAAAAGAAATTGGTCTTCCTACCCTTCTGCAGAAACCAAGGGATAGAGAGCCAGTTTGAATTATTATCTCTCTCCATTAATAACTTCTTAAATTGTTCATAAACTCAAGATTCCTATGGCTTCTGAAGTACTGAATACTTTTAAATGGATCTAAAAATACTTCTTTATATGCAAGAAGCTGGAGTATATCGCCCATATGCTCCAGCTAAGAATATACTAAGGAAATGATTGGCCACAAAAAAGAGAAAAGAATAGAAAAATTCAGCTGGGGGAAACAAAAAAATGAGGTGAACAACAGAATCTCTGCAAATGGATATGGATATACTGACATTGTTACATAAAATAGAAAAAAAGCAAAGATTCTTCAAACAGAATGGGTATAGTAGGGGGAATTCTAATAAATACTCAGCAAATTTATGAGCTGGGAGGTGGAAGAGGATGATGCAAAAAGGATGCATGTGAAGTTTTAAAGCAGTGGTGATTACGAAACAGACTATGAAGAAAGAGTATAGGTGATAAGTAAAAGTACAGGGGATAAATAAAAGTATATCAAAGATCCCACTTTACTGTGCTCATGTAGAAACCACATGTGCTTGGGCCCACTAAAATGGTCCTGTTGAAATTGAAGTGGGATTGAAGGGTGAAAGCATGAAGCAGGATAAATAAGGAGTATTATGTCAAGATAAATCTGTATGTGCACCAAAAATATTAGTAACTAAATACATAAAGTAAGGGAGAATCAATAAAGATTTAATTAAAGTGAGCACCTCAATCACCTGTCTGAGAGTTGTACAGATTTTTAAAATAACCGGGGAGGAGATCAAGATGGTAGAGTAGGAGGGTGTAGAGCTCACCTGTCTCCACAAACATATCAAAAATAGATCTACACGTGGAACAATTCTCACAGGAAACCACCTGAAAATTGGCAGAAGATCTCTTATTCAACCAGAGCTTCAAGAAACATTCCCACGTAACTGGGTCTGAGGAAAGAAAAAAAAAGGCATCAAAAAGGGACTGACATCCCTGGGAAGGAGCTGTGAAAGAGGAAAATCCACATGGGTGGCCCCTTATTCTGGAATCCTCCTTGCCTTCTGTAAGGTCTGCTGGGAGGGATAAAAGGACTAGAGGACCTGAACTCTGTTTATGTGAAATGTGTGCCTGCTGGCTTGCTAGCAATCAGGACAGAGGTTAACCTGGTCTGACAGCTGCCATCTCCCATCCTTTCCAATGGGGCTGCTAGTACCAACAGCAGCTAGTCATGGAAACTTGGACTTTAGCAGATGGGCCCTGACAGAGAATTCAGTCTAACTGTGTGGGATAGCCTGGAGGGCCTAGAGTGTAATCTGGGCCTAACTATAGTTAGCATGTGTAGGGCTGGGCATGGTTCCAGCTCCTATGGGGAGCTCCATTGTCAGTGTATTCACGGTGGCCTGTGGTTCTAGCAGCAGTGGGCTTTGTGAGCTGCATGTTGTGGGGGTGGGGCTGACACTGGAGTCCCCCATTATCAGTACCCCCATAATGGGAGTGGATCTAGGGGTGGGTCTGGTTGTAGAGGAGTTTGTTAATGCATATACCAGGTGGTGGGCAGCATCACAGAAGCTCGTGTCTCCAGTGGATAGCTCCTGGCTAGGAATAGGCAGTATTTCTTTCCCAGTGGGAGTGCTCCAGTTCCATCCACTCACATTGCAGATTGAAACTTGATCTGGAGCCAACAGGCCCTGGGTAAGACTTACCAGAGGCAGCATAGGTTCCAGGCTAAAGCACAATGACTTTAACTCTTGCAGCTACAATGCCCTGGTCCCCAGTGACAACTTAGCACTAGACAAACACAAGGAAGAAAACAATGCAAACTTCAGCTGTTTCTGTGCAGAACTGCAGATACCTGCGTGGGTGACACATAGGTTTGGTGTGACTAAATAGGCCTCACTTGCTATAGCACTCACCTCCTTGGCAACACAGCACACAAGACAGCAGAGCCTTATGAAACCCAACCCCTGGGGCTTCTACTCCAACAACTGGGGAGCAGACCCTGCCCCAGCAGGGCTGTGCTAGCCACAGAGAAAAGGGGGGGCCCTGCCTAAGATTTGGTGCAGGCTCTGGTCACCACAACACCAGTTACACACACTATCAAGGAGATCATGGCTGGCAACTATACGGCAGGCATCTATGCTAAAAATAGCTCTCACACAAAAATACTGGGTTCATATGGTCTACACAGAGGTGCTCATGCATAAAAATAGCCCTGCAAAACCATAGTAGATAATGGTTTTTCCTAAATTCATAAAGACAGAGAAATTTAAGTAAAATGAAAAGGGAGAGGAACTACTCCCAATTGATTGAAATGCAGAGCACTATAACAAAGAACTAGAAACTATAAAGAGGAACCAATCAAAATTAGACAACTCAATTGCTGAGATAAAAACTGATCTAAAAGCAATGAATAACACGCTAAATAATGAAGAAGAATGAATAAGTGTCATGAAGGATTGTTGTTGCTATTTGGTCACTAAGTCTTGTCTGACTCTTTTGCAACCGCATGGACTGTAGCTTGCCAGGCTCCTCTGTCCATGGAATTTCCCAGGTAAGAATACTGGCGTGAGTTGCCTTTTCCTTCTCCAGGGGATCTTCCTGACCTAGGGATAGAATTTGCATCTTCTGCATTGGCAGGCAGATTCTTTACCACTGGACACCAGGGAAGCCCAGTTGTGGAGAATAGAATACTGGAAATAACCCAATCAGAACAGCAGACAGAAAAACAAATGGGAAAATGAAAGCAACATACAAAATCTATGGAATAATATAAAGTATGCCAACCTATGCATAATAGGGGTGCCAGAAAGAGAAGAAAGACAAAAAGGAATTGAAAATGTATTTGAAGAAATAATGGCTGAAAACTTCCCAAATTTAAGGAAGGAAGCAGATATCCAAGTATAGGAAGCACAGAGGGTCCCAAATAAGATGAACTCAAACAGACTCATACCAAGACATATAATTAAAATGGTAATAGTTAAAAGTAAAGAGGATTCTAAAAGCAGCAAGAGGGAAAAACGAGTTACAGAGGAACCCCCATAAAGCTGTCAGCTGGTTTCTCTACAAAAACTTTGCAGACAATAAGGAAAGTCATGATGAATTTGAAGTCCTGAAAGGAAAAACTCTGAAACCTAGGATACGTACTCAGAAAGATTATCATCTAGAATAGAAAAAGAGACAATAGAATTTCTCAGAGCAGCAAAAACTAAAAGAAAAAAGCAATAATAAATCTAATCCAACAGAAATATTGAAAGGAGACCTTAACACCCTACTGACATCAAAGGACAGATCTTCCAGACAGAAAAGCAATGAAGCAACAGAGGTCCTAAGTGACATGATAGAAAAGTTGAACTTAGTTGATATCCATGGGATACTACTGATGCATCAAAAAAATAAATTAAGAAAAAATCCAGAATACACATTCTTTTCAAGCACACATGGAACATTCTCTAGAATAGACCACATAGTAAAACACAAAACAAGCCTCCACAGATTTAAGAGGATATAAATTATTTCAAACATTCAAATATTTCAAGCATTCTGATTACAACAGTGTGTAACTAGAAATCAACCACAGAAAGAAAAATGTGAGAAAAAAATGATCAAAGAGAAACTAAACAATATGCTGCTTTAAAAAACCAGTGAGTCAAAAATGAAATCAAAGAGGAAATCATAAAGCATAAATGACAAAACATAAATGTTGAGACAAATGACCATGAAAACACAGCCTTACAAAATCTAGGGGAAGCAGCAAAGGTGTTCTAAGAGGGAAGTTCATAGTGACACAGGCCCTCCCTGAGAAACAAGATGAGTCTCAAACAACCCACCCTACCTACCACCAAAAAGAGGGAAGTTCATAGTGACACAGGCCCTCCCTGAGAAACAAGATGAGTCTCAAACAACCCACTCTACCTACCACCAAAAAGAGGGAAGTTCATAGTGACACAGGCCCTCCCTGAGAAGCAAGAGAAGTCTCAAACAACCCACCCTACCTACCACCGAAAAGGATCAGAAGAAGAACAAACAAAACTCAAAGTCAGCAAAAGGAAGGAAGCAATAAAGATTAGAGAAGAAATTAAAACAGTGAAAAAACAATAGAACAGATCTTTTCCTTTGTTTTGAAAAGGTAAAGAACACTGCCAAACCTCCAGCCAAACTCATTAGAAAAAAAGAGAGAAGAACCAAATAAAAGAGAAGAAACAACAGATACTACTGAAATTTAAAGCAATCATAAGAGAATGCTATAAATAGTCGTATGCCAACAAATTGGACAACCTAAAAGAAATGTACAAGTTCTTAGAAACAGCCTGCGAAAACTGAGTCAAAAAGAAACAGTTTGAACAGACTGATCACTAAAAGTAAAATAGATTCTGTAATAAAAACAAAACAAAACAAAAAAACTCGTTGCAAACAAAAGTTCAGGATTAGATGACTTCAGTAGGGTATTCTACCAAACATACAAAGAAGAACTCATACCTATCATTCTCAAGCTATTCCAAAGATTGAAGAGGTGGGAAAATTTCCAAAGTCATTCTATGAAGCTACAATCACTTGATACCAAAGACATTACAAAAAAAAATACAGACCAATATCTTTGATGACTATAGATTAAAAATCCTGAATAAAATATCAGCAAACTGAATCGAACAATATATAAAAAGGTCATGCACTATTATCAAGTAGGATTTAATCCAAAGTTACAAGGGTGGTTCCATATCAATCAATCAATGCTATTATATACTACATTAACAAAAGGAAAGACAGAAACCACATGATCATCTCAATAAATGCAGAAAAATCACTGGATAAAACTTAACATGCATTCATAATTTAAAACTCTCAGCAAAGTGGTATAGAGGGAACATAATAAAAGCCATCTGTGGCAAATCCATACTTCTCAATGGTGAAAAGTTGAAAGTCTTCCCACTAAACTCTGGAATAAAATAAGAATGTCCACTCTCCCTACCTCTGTTTCAATATAGTGTAGACGTCCTAGCTACAACAATCAGACAAGAAAGAGAAATAAAAGTTATTGAAATTGGAAAGGAAGAGATAAAATTGTCATTATATGCAGATAACAGGATATACTATATAGAAAAACCAAAAGTTTCCTCTACAAAAATACTTTAAGAGCTAATAAGTGAATTCAGCAAGATAGTGGGATACAAGATTAATATACAGAAACTCTTAAATTTCTTTACAGTAACACTAACAGTGAAATATTTGAAAGTAAAGAGATCTCATTTAAAATTGCTTTAAAAAATAAAGTAGGAATAAACCCAAGAATTATGAAACACCAATAAAGTAAACTGAAGATTATTCAAAGAATTGAAAAGATATCCCATGTTGACTGAAAGAATTAATATTGTTAAAATAGCCATACTACCCAAAAGAATCTACAGATTTAATGCAATCCTTATTAAATCACCCATGATATTTTCCACAGAACTGGAACAAATAATCTGAAAATTTACTCAGAAACACAACAGATCCAGAATCACCAAGGCAACTCTGAGGAGAGAGAACAAAACTGGAGACATAAACCTCCCAGACTTCAGACAATACTACAAAGCTACAGTAATCAAAACAGTGGTATTGGCACAAAAACAGAAATATAGATTGTTAGGACAAAATAGAGAGCCCAGAAATAAACCCATCCACCAATGATCAATTAATCTTTAACAAAGAAGATAAGAATATAAAATGGAGAAAAGACAATCTCTTTAGCAAATGGTGTTGGAAAAACTGGACAAACTCATATAAATCAATGAAGCTAGAATACTAATTCCATGTCAAAAATAAATTCAAGGTGGTTTGTTTTTGTCTAGATATCCAAGTATAAGATATGACACCATAAAACTCCTAGAAGAGAACACAGGCAAAACATCTTTGGACATAAATTATAGCAATATTTTCTTATATCAGTCTCCCAAGGCAAAAGAAATAAAAGCAAAAATACACAAGTGGGACCTAATCAAACTTAAAACACTTTTCACATCAACAAAAGAAAAAGATCTACAGAATGGGAGAAAATATTTATGTGACTGACAAGGGATTCATTTCCAAAACTGACAAATGGCTCATACAGCTAATATCAAGAAACAAACTACCCAATCAAAAAATGGGCAGAAGACCTAAATAAACATTTATCCAAAGAAGACATAGAGATGGTTAATAGGCATGTGAAAAGATGTTCAACATCACTGTTATTTGAGATAAGCAAAATCAAAACCACAGTGAGGTATCACCTCACACTATTCAGAATGGCTATCACCAAAAAGTCTAGAAATAAATTCTGGAGAGGGTATGGAGAAACGGTGACTCTCCTACACTTCTTGGTGGGAATGTAAATTGGTGCAACCACTGTGGAAAACAGTATGGACAGTTCTTTAAAAACAGAACAGAGCTACCACATGATCCAGCAATCCTAGTCCTGGGCATATACCCCCAAAAGACAAATATTCTAATTCAAAAAAACATATGCACCCCAGTGTTCATGGCAGCACTCTTCCTAATAGCCAAGACATGGAAACAACTTAAATGCTCATTAACGGATGATACTTAGAAATACACTATGCATACGCAGTAGAGTAGACCCGCAAACTGGAAAGAGTTATACCAAAGAAGTTCTCGCACTATTGCAAAAGTTCTACAGTCCACAACAGGTTTCCCAACCTGGGGACTGGGCAAAGGGACTGAGAACTGCTAGAGAATTTGACCTGAAGTCCAGTGGGATTAGATTACAGAACTTCCACAAAACTGGGGAAACAGACTCTTGGAGGACACAACAAAACCATGAACACACAAGGATGCAGGAGAAAGAAGCAGTGAGCCAGACTTGCCTGTGAGTGTCCCAGAGTTTCCAGCAGAGGTGTAGGTTGACAGTGGTCTGTTGTGTGGTCAGGGGCACTGACTACAACAGTACTGGGAGCATACATCCTTTTGAAAGAAGTTGCCATTGCACCATTAGCCCTGCCATAGTTTGGCATCAGGCCAACAGGGTGTGAACATAGCAACACCCCTGACCCCCCGCCCCATCAGCAAAAAACTGGATTAATGATTTACTGAGCATGATAAATCAATTCATTTGCATTCATAACAATGTTATGTGGATAAATGATATACTGCAGGGTTGCTGGTAATAGCAAAGTAACCATAATACCTGTTGATAAGAACTTGCCGAATACACTATAGTACATTTACAAAATGGGTAAGACAGCTTTCTACATTCTGATTGAAAATATCTCCAGGTTATGTTTATGTGTGGAGAAATGCCTTGCTTTTTCATACACGTGTCTTTTGCACGAGAAAGAAAGAAAATGAAAAATATTATGCCACATGTTCTTGGATCTCCATAAAGAAACACTAGAACCACAAAAAAGAACTTTAAAAATTGGTTCCACCACAGGATTGATGGGTAGGGTCTAGGTCTACCAAGAGAGATTGGGAGAGATACTTCATGTCTTTTGCACGAGAAAGAAAGAAAATGAAAAATATTATGCCACATGTTCTTGGATCTCCATAAAGAAACACTAGAACCACAAAAAAGAACTTTAAAAATTGGTTCCACCACAGGATTGATGGGTAGGGTCTAGGTCTACCAAGAGAGATTGGGAGAGATACTTCTCAATTCATGAATTATGTGCCACTAATATTACTTACCTCCCTGGTAAGGAATATTAAAATATGATCAACAAGGGTTTAAAGCTCCAAAGACATATTTTGACTGCTGAAAGAAAATGTATATGGGCAGCCAATGGAGGCTGCACAGTCACATTTGCATTTTAGAATGGCTGCCTCTGGCAGTGGGGTGCAGAGTAGGTTGATGAGGAAATGCCTGAGGCATGGAGGTCTCTTAATTGGCTTTACTTCTAACAATAATTGACATTCAGTACTCAAATTTGTCGTGTTAAGTGCTTTCTCACTCAATCCTCACACCAAAATTGTGTGGTAATAACTGCAATTATTTCCATTTTACTGATGAAGCAACTGAGGCTCAAACTGTCTACCAATCTTGGAGGACCAAGGACAACATGTTGCATGGGGGAGGGGAGAGAAAGGGGAGGGGGAAAAAGAAGAAGGGGAAGTTGGACATTTAAAGGGAAATGGAGACACTGTATTGTACATTTGCAAGTTGCTAAGAGAGTAGATCTTAAAAGTTCTCAACATAGGAAAAATATTCTAACTATGTGCAGTGGTACATGCTAACTAGTTTTGATAGTTCTTTGCAAAATATATACATATATCAAAATCATTGTTAAACTAATACAATCTCATACGTCGACTATTGTTGTTGTTCAGTCGCCCTGAAGCATGCCAGGCTTCCCGGTCCCTCACCATCTCCCAGGGTTAGCCCAAGTTTATGTCCATTGCATCAGTGATGCCATTCAGCCATCTCATCCTCTGACACCTTCTTCTCCTTCTGCCCTCAATCTTTCCCAGCATCAGGGACTTTTCCAGTGAGTCGGCTGTTTGTGTCAGACGACCAAAATACGGAGCTTCAGCTTCAGCATCGATCCTTCTAACAAGTACTCAGGGTTGATTTCCCTTATGATTGACTAGTTTAATCTACTTGCTGTCCAAGGGGCTTTCAGGAGTCTTCTCTAGCATCACAGTTCGAAGGCACTGATTTTTTGGTGTTCTGCCTTCTTTATGGTCCAGCTCTTACAACCATACATGACCAATGGGAAGACCAGAGCCTTGATTATACGGACCTCTGTCGGCAGAATAATGTCTTAGCTTTTCAACACACTGTCTAGGTTTGTAATAGCTTTCCTGTCAAGAAGCAATCATCAGATTTCATGGTTGCAGTCACTATATGCAGTGATTTTGGATCCCAAGAAGAGGAAATCTGTCATTGCTTCCACCTTTCCCCTCCTATTTGCCATGAAGTAATGGCGCTGGAAGAGGCACAAGCTGGAATCAAGATTGCCGGAAGAAATATCGATAACCTCAGATATGCAGATGACATCACCTAGATGCTGTGAAAGTGCTACACTCAATATGCCAGCAAATTTGGAAAACTCAGCAGTGGCCACAGGACTGGAAAAGGTCGGCTTTCATTCCAATCCTTAAGAAAGGCAATGCCAAGGAATGCTCAAACTATCACACAATTACACTCATCTCACACTCTAGTAAAATAGTGCTCGAAATTCTCCAAGCCAGGCTTCAGCAATACATGAACCATGAACTTCCGGATGTTCAAACTGGTTTTAGAAAAGGCAGAGGAACCAGAGATCAAATTGCCAACATCCACTGGATCATGGAAAAAGCAAGAGAGTTCCAGAAAAACATCTATTTCTGCTTTATTGACTATGCCAAAGCCTTTGACTGTGTGGATCACAATAAACTGTGGAAAATTCTGAAAGGGATGGGAATATCAGACCACCTAACCTGCCTCTTGAGAAACCTATATTCAGGTCAGGAAGAAACAGTTAAAACCGGACATGGAACAACAGACTGGTTCCAAATAGGAAAAGGAGCACGTCAAGGCTGTATATTGTCACCCTGCTTGTCTAACTTATATGCAGAGTACATCATGAGAAATGCTGGGCTGGAAGAATCACAAGCTGGAATCAAGATTGCCAGGAGAAATATTAATAACCTCAGACACCATCCTTATAGTAGAAAGTGAAGAGGAGCTAAAAAGCCTCTTGATGAAAGTGAAAGAGGAGAGTGAAAAAGTTGGCTTAAAGCTCAACATTCAGAAAACGAAGATCATGGCATCTAGTCCCATCACTTCATGGCAAATAGATGGGGAAACAGTGGAAACAGTGTCAGACTTTAATTTTGGGGGCTCCAAAATCACTGCAGATGGTGACTGCAGCCATGAAATTAAAAGATGCTTACTCCTTGGAAGAAAAGTTATGACCAACCTAGACAGCATATTCAAAAGCAGAGATATTGCTTTGCCAACAAAGGTCCATCTAGTCAAGGCTATGGTTTTTCCTGTGGTCATGTATGGATGTGAGAGTTGGCCTGTGAAGAAAGATGAGTCCTAAGAATTGATGCTTTTCAACTGTGGTGTTGGAGAAGACTCTTGAGAGTCCCTTGGACTGCAAGGAGATCCAACCAGTCCATTCTAAAGGAGATCAGTCCTGGGTGTTCATTGGAGGGACTGATGCTGAGGCTGAAACTCCAGTACTTTGTCCACCTCATGCGAAGAGTTTGCTCACTGGATAAGACTCTGATGCTGGGAGGGATTGGGGGCAGGAGGAAAAGGGGACAACACAGGATGAGATGGCTGGATGGCATCACCGACTCGATAGACATGACTTTGGGTGAATTCCAGGAGTTGATGATGGACAGGGAGGCCTGGCACACTGTGTTTCATGAGGTCACAAAGAGTCAGACACAACTGAGCAACTGAACTGAACTGAACTGAGTATGGTCATCAGAGCAAAACCCAGATTCTCCCACAGCCAGTCTGTCCCATCAGAAAGTTTCCACAAACCTCTTATTTGCATCCATCAGAGAGCAGACAGAAAGAAAATCACAATCACAGAAAACTATCCAAACTGATTACATGACTCACAACCTTGTCTGACTCAGTGAAGTTATGAGCCATGCCATGGAGGGCCACCCAAGACAGACAGGTCATGATAGAGAGTTCTGCTGAAACATGGTCCACTGGAGAAGGGAATGACAAACCACTTTAATATTCTTGCCTTGAGAACTCCATGAACAGTATGAAAATGAAAAAAGATGACACTGATTTGAACTCCCGAGGTCAGTAGGTGCCCACTATGTGACTGGAGAAGAGAGAAGAAATAACTCCAGAAAGAAAGAAGAGGTGGAGCCAAAGCAGAAATAATGCCCAGTTGTGAGTATGTCTGTGAAAATAAAGTCCAATGTTGTAAAGAAAAATATTGCATAGGAACCTGGGATGTTAGGTCCATAAATCAAGGTAAATTGGAAGTGGTCAACCAGGAGATGGCAAGAGTGAACATCAAAATTTTTGGAATCAGTAAATAAAAATGGGCCAGAATGGGTGAATTTAATTTAGATGACTATTATATCTATACAGTGGGTAAGAATCCCTTAGAAGAATTGGAGTAGCTCTTATAGTCAGCAAGAGAGTCTGAAATGCAGTACTTGGGTGCAATCTCAAAAATGACAGAATGATCTTGATTCATTTCCAAGCAAACCATTCAATATATCAGTAATCCAAGTCTATACCCCAACCACTAATGCTGAAGGAGCTGAAGTTGAATGGTTCTATGAAGACCTACATGACCTTCTGGAATTAACACACACACACACACACACACACACACACACACAAGATGTCCTTTTCATCACAGGGGACTTAATGCAAAAGTAGGAAGTCAGGAGACACCTGGAGTAACAGGCAAGTTTGACCTATAAGTCAAAATGAAGCAGGGCAAAGTCTAAGAGTTTTGCCAAGAGAACGCACTGGTCACAGCATAAATCCTCTGTACCAGCTCAAGAGTTGACTCTATACATGGATACCACCAGATAGTCAATACTAAAAACAGATTGATTCCATTCTTTGCAGCCGAAGATGGAAAAGCTCTAAATGGTCAGGAAAAAAAAAAAGACTGGGAGCTGACTGTGGCTCAGATCATGAACTCCTTATTGAAAAGTTTAGACTTAAATTGAAGAAAGAAGGGAAAACCACTAGGCCATTTATGACTTTAAGCAAATCCCTTATGATTATGCAGTGGAAGTGACAAATAGGTTCAAGGGATTAGATCTGATAGAGTGCCCGAAGAACTACGGAAAGAAGTTCACAACATTCTACCGGAGGTAGTGGTCAAAACCATCCCCAAGAAAAAGAAATGCAAAAGGCAAAATGGCTGTCCGAGGAGGCCTTACAAATAGCTGAAAAGAGAAGAGTAGCTAAAGGCAAAGGAGAAAAGGAAAGATACATCCACCTGAATGCAGAGTTCCAAAGAATAGCAGGGAGAGATAAGAAAGCCTTCCTAAGTGAACAGTGCAAAGAAATAGAGGAAAACAATAGAATAGGAAAGGCTAGAGATCTCTTCAAGAAAATTAGAGATATCAAGGAAACATTTCATGCAAGATAGGGCACAATAAAGGACAGAAACAGTATGGACCTAACAAAAGCAGAAGATATTAAGAAGACGTGGCAAGAATACAAGGAAGAACTATATGAAAAGATTTTAATGACCCAGATAGCTACGATTGTGTGATCACTAACCTAGATCCGGACATCTTGGTGTGTGAAGTCAAGTGGGCCTCAGGAAGCATCACTATGAACAAAGCTGGAGGTGATGAATTCCAGTGAGCTATTTCAAATCCTAAAAGGTGATTCTGTGAAAGTGCTGCACTCAATATGCCAACAAATTTGGAAAACTCAGCAGTGGCCACAGGATTGGAAAATGTCAGTTTTCATTCCAAGCCAGAGAAAGGCAATGCCAAAGAGTGTTCAAACAGCTGCACAATTGCACTCATCTTACATGCTAGCAACTGACTGAACTGACTGACTACACGCTAGCAAAGTAATGCTCAAAATTCTCCAAGCCAGGCTTCAACAGTATGTGAACTGTGAAATTCCAGAGGTTCAAGGTGGATTTAGAAAAGGCAGAGGAACCAGAGATCTAATTTCCAACATATACTGGTTCATAGAAAAAGCAAGAGAATTCCAGAAAACATCTACTTCTGCTTTATTGATTACACCAAAGTCTTTGACTGTGGGGAACACACAAACTGGAAATTTCTTAAAGAGATGGGAATACCAGAACACCTTACCTGCCCCTGAGAAATCTGTATGCAGATCAAGAAGCAACAGTTAGAATAAGACATGGAACAACAGACTGGTTCCAAATTGGGAAAGGAGTATGTCAAGACTGTATATTGTCACCCTGTTTATTTAACTCATGTGTAGAGCACATTATGTGAAGTGCCAGGCTGGATGAAGCACAAGCTGAAATCAAGATTGCCGGGAGAAATATCAATAACCTCAGATACACAGATGTCACCAACCTTACGGCAGAAAGTGAAAAGGAAATCAACAGGATCTTGGTGAAAGTGAAAGAGGAAAGTGAAAAAGCTGGCTTAAAACTCAACAGCCAAAAAATGAGATCATGGCATCCAGCCCCATCACTTCATGGCAAATAGATGGAGAAACAATGGAAACAATGACAGACTTTATTTTCTTGGGCTCCAAAATAACTGCAAATGATGACTGCAGCCATGAAATTAAAAGATGCTTGCTCCTTGGAAGAAAAGCTATGACCAACTTAGACAGCATATTAAACAGTAGAGACATTATTTGCTGACAAAAGTCCATCTAGTCAAAGCTGTAGTTTTTCCAATAGTCATGTGTGAATGTGAGAGCTGGAGTATAAGGAAAGCTGAGAGCCAAAGAATTGATGCTTTTGAACTGTGGGGTTGGAGAAGTCTCTTGAGAGTCCCTTGGACTGCAAGGAGATCAAACCAGTCAATCCTAAAGGAAATCAATCCTGAATATATAGAAAAGACCCTGATGCTGGGAAAGATTGAAGGCAGGAGGAGAAGGGGATGACAGAGGATGAGATGATTGGATGGCATCACTGACTTGATGGACAGGAGTCTGAGCAAGCTCTGCGAGTTGGTAATGGACAAGGAAGCCAGGCATGCTGCAGTCCATGGGGTCACAAAGAGTTGGACATGACTGAGTGACTGAACTAAACTTTATCTATATATCCTTAATTTTTGCCTAATGTCCTTTTTCTCTTCTAAGATCTCATCCAGGGTCCCATATTTTATTGTCATCATATGTCCTAGCTATGACAGTGGTTTATATCTTTGGTGACAGCTTTATTGAGATATAATTCGCTTACCTATAGTTCCCCTATTTGAAGTAATATAATTCAATATTTCAAATGTATCAAAAGTGTTCTACAACCATCATCACAATTAATTTAAAAACTTTAAACCAGGGTGGGGGGGGGAGAGGAAACAGACACAAACACACACAAAAATGTCATTGATATTTAACTATGTAGTTAACTTTACTGGTCATTTTACTTCTTCATGAAATTCAAATTTTTCATTCTTTCATTTCAGCCTGAAAGAGTCCCTTTGATATTTCTTGTAGAGCACAACTTTTAGTGAGGAACCTCTCAGCTCTTTGGTTTATCTGAAGATGCCTATAATTCCCCTTTATTTTTGAAGGATAATTTTGCTGAATATAGAATTCTTTGTTTGTTTGTTTGTTACTTTTAGCATTTTCAATAGCCATCCCATTGCCTTTTGGCCTCCAGGATTTCTGACAAGAAATCAGCTGTTAGTCTTACGAGGATCCCTTGCTAATGTTAACAGAGTCACTTCTCTCTTGCTATTTTAAATATTCTCTCTTTGTCTTTAGCTTTTGCTTGATTATAATATCTAGATATGGATCTCTTTGAGTTTAACTTAAAGCTGTTGAGCTTCTTGGTTATGTAGATTCATTTATCAAAGTTTGGAAGTTGTCACTCATTATTTCTTCAGATATTCTTTCTTCCCTTTTTCTTTCTCTCTAGCTTCCCATCAGGCTTGTGGCACTCCAATTAAGTGTGTGTTGTATGCTTAATGGTGTCACAAACATCCTTACAGGTCTTTGAGACTCTGTTTATTTTTCTTCATTCCTTTTCTTCCTATTTCTCTGACTGAAAAATTTCAATTGATCTGAATTATTTCAATTAATCTGAATTGAATGTTCAGGTTCACTAATTCTTGTTCTGCTTGCTTACATCTGCATTATATCTCATGTTGAGTCCATATAGTAAATTATTCGTTTCAGTTAGATACTTTAACTCCAGATTTTGTTTTATTTATTTTTATAAATTCTTTTAATTTTTTTACTCTATATGTGATGACACATTATTTGCCTGATTCCTTTTGTTCTTTAGATATAGTTTCCTTTGCCTCTATGGACATACTTGAATTGTTGATTTAAAGTTTTAATTTAGTAAGCTCAATGTTTACTTACACAAGGGACAATTATCTCTGGATTCCTGTGTGTTAGGTTTTTTTGCATATCTTATGTCTTGTTGTTGAAACTAGACATTTCAAATATTATGTAAGGTAACTCTGAAAATTTGATTCTCTGCTTTACTCAGGTTTTGTTATTGCTTTTTATTGTAGTTTCTATTGTTTGTTGGTGACCTTTCTGAAAGTCTCTAAACTCTATATATTTGTCATGTGTGAACCCTGAGGTCTCTTAGTGATCAGCTAATAATTGGACAGAAATTGTTTTAAATGCCTGGAGCCCATAAGTCTATGGGTATTTGCCAAGGGGCTCTGCATGCATATTTGGGAATATCTTCAATGCTCAGGTGAGTTATAGCTCTGCTGCCATCTTAACTTGCTGCTTACATAGCTTCAAAGCCAACCAGAGGTGAGAACTTAGGACTTTCTTCAAGTTGCAGATTTTTGTTTAACATATATGCATCCCTATGCATATGCATGACCTTTTCAGCCCCTATAGACACCTTATTCCTCCGTTTTTTATTTCAAGCTTTTTGGCTTGTCTGTTGTTTGCACCATCTGTTATTCACTGCCTCAGGCAACTAAGATTTTAAAACAGTTGACAAATGCCTTCCAAGGAGAAGCTCTAAGCACAGGACTAATTTGTGTGAAGTCAAATAAAACTTTTTGAGTGAAGTCTTCTAGGGAGCCATCATATTATTCATATAATGGCTCCTTTTTGATGATGAGGCTTTGAGAGAGAGAGGTCTAGCCTCATTCTGTTCCCTTTTGAATTAGGAATGCAGGCTATTATTTTTCAAGTCCTCCACAGTACTGAGGAGTGGAGAATGTTAAATTATAATGCCACAAATTAATGAGATTTAAGTTTTTGACCGTTTTGCTAGGTATTTTTTCTTTGCTTTAATGGAGAGAGGGCTTTGGCAGGTCCTTATTCTGCTATTTCTGTTGACATCTCAAACTTGATAGCTTTGAATACTAGTCAAATATTTTGTGGGGTGTCACCCAAGTGGGATTTTTTTCTCATGAGTAGATTGGAGCTATGCTTTCCTGGGGGTAAATACCACAGAGGTAAAATGTCAATCCCATTGCATCATATGAAGGGGACATAGTATGAAAGTGACTTTTCATGTAAATGTTAACCTTGACCACTGGATAAAGTAGTGTTTGTCATATTTCTCCACTGTAAGGTTACTTCTTCCTTCTCTTTCCATACTGAACTTTGTGAAAGGAAGTCATTATGCACAACCCACATTTAAGAAGTGAGAGCTCTGTTCCATGTTCTTAAAAGTAAGATTTGTCACATAAATTATTTGAAGTTCTGCATAGGAAAGCTATCTTCAGTTCAGTTCAGTTCAGTTGCTCAGTCGTGTCCAACTCTTTGTGACCCCATGGACTACAGCATGCCAGGCCTCCCTGTCCATCACTAACTCCCGGAATTTACCCAAACTCATGTCCATTGAGTCGGTGAAGCCATCCAACCATCTCATCTTCTGTCGTCCCCTTCTCCTCCTGCCTTCAATCTTTCCCAGCATCAGGGTCTTTTCCAATGAGTCAGCTTTTAACATCAGGTGGCCAAAGTTTTGGAGTTTTATCTTCAGCATCAGGAAAGCTATCTACTCTCTCTCAATTACTTTTTTTAAAATTTACTGATACTTTTTTTTTAACTTTTATTTTATACTGGAATATTGTTGATTAACAGTGTTGTGCTGGATTCCTATGTACCATAAAATGATTCAGTTGTGCATATACATATATCTATTCTTTTTCAAATTCTTCTCCCATTTAGGTTGTTATGTAATACTGAGCAGAGTTCTCTATGCTATACATTAGGCCCTTGTTGGTTATCCATTTTGTACACATTGCTATATTTAAAATGGATAGCCAAATATTTATTTATTCGATCACTTCTTTATATCAGAACGAACTCATAGAAATTTATTTTATATTTTAGGTTACAACCTCATCCTAGTTTACTTATCTTGTTGCTCAGTTTTCTAGTTTTGGTCATTGGGTGCTGTTTCAGTTGGCTTCAGTTTCCCTTGGAGAAGGATTTTTTTTTTAATGAGAAATGATATAGTAGAATTAGATTACATTCAAACTTGATTTGATAACTATATATAGAACTTTTACATTCTTTAGATACAAAACAGGGTTTTTCTATGTTTACATACATGTTTACAAATTAGACTTGACCATGAAAAGCAACAACAGCAACAATATTTCTGACCTACCCTTCGATTATAATCCAATAAAATTGGAGGTAAATAGTGAAATGATTTAAAAAAAAAAAAAACCTTAATCACTTGGAAATTAACAAACATATCTTTAGAAAACTGGCTTCTTTTGTGAGTCAATAGTAAAGAATCTGTCTGTAAGGCATGAGACGTAGGTTCAATCTCTGGATCAGGAAGACCCCTGGAGAAGAAAATGGCAACCCACTTCACTATTCCTGCTAGGATAATCTCATGGACAGAGGAGCGTTGTGGGCTACAGTCCATGAGGTCACAGTCAAATGTAACTTAGTGAGAAAGACACTTGAATTAGAGAAGAAATTTAAAAGAAATCACAATTTTTAAATAAGAAAGAGATAAAACTATTAAAAGAATGAAATATTAATCATGTAAAGTTAGAATGAAAGTCACTCAGTTATGTCTGATTCTGTGTGACCCAATGGACTGTAGCCCACCAGGCTCCTCTGTCCATATGATTATGAGGCAAGAATTCTGGAGTGGGTTGTCATTTCCTTCTCTTCCTCTTCCCAACTCAGGGATCAAACCTGGGTCTTCTGCAATGCTGGCAGATTCTTTACTGTCTGAGCTACCAGGGAAACCCATAAAGTTAGAAAAAGTAACTAAATAAACTAAGTGACTAAGAAAAGGAAATTAATAGAAATAAAGGTTGAAATAATAAAATAGAAAAAGAGAAAGATAAATAAATCCAGAAATGTGTTTCTTTGAAAAAAAAAAAAACCTACAAAGCAGAAACATTTGCAAGCTTAATTAAGATGAGAGAGAGCAAAAACAGACAAGATTTGAAATGAGCAAGGGGATATAATTTAAAAATTACAGAGCAACATTGCTTGAAAGTCCATGACATTTAGATTTAAGACCTAAAGAAAATATATTATTCCTAGAAAAATAGATATCATTAAATTTCACTCAGGAATTATAAAACTTGAATAAGCTAATGATTGTGGGAAAAACCAGAAATTTATTTGAGTTCTATCATTAAGAGGTTCTTATCAAGATGAGTTTAACCTTTAGAGAATAGATAATTCCAATGTACTTTGATATTTCAGGCCATGGAAAGTACAAACCTCCCACGTTACTTTATGAAACCAGCATAATCTTAACACCTAATGGTGATAATTTTCTTAAAATATACTACCAACCAGTGTTGCTTATGACTATAGAAGCATTGTTGAGCTCTTTTTGCTAAATTTGGGAGCCGTTTTATTAAATATTTATTTTAAAATTGAAGTAACAGATTTACAATGTTCTGTCAATTTCTGCCATACAGCAAAGTGATTTATTTATACATACATATGTGAGTGTGTGTGTGTATTCTTTCTTTTTTAAAATATTCTTTTCCATTATGGTTTATCATATTACATTGAATACAATTCTCTGTGCTATACAGTAGGATCTTGTTGTTTATCCATTCTAAATATAGTAGTTTACATCTGCTAACTCCAAACTCCCACTCCATCCTTCCTTCAATGCTGTTCTCTATGTCTGTTAATCTGTTTCTGTTTCGTAGAGAAGTTCATTTGTATTATAGTTTTTCATATTTTTCTTTCTGACTTACTTCCTTTAGTACAATAATCTCTAATTGCATCCATGTTGCTGCAAATGACATTATTTTGTTCTTTTATATGGTTGAGTAGTATTCCATTGCATCTATGTACCATCTCTTTTTTATCCATTCATCTGTCAGTGGACATATAGGTTGCTTCCATGTCTTGGCTACTGTGAATAGTGCTGCTATGAACAATAGGGTTGCCTGCATCTTTTTGCATTAGAGTTTCATCTGGATATTTGCCCAAGGTTGGGACTGCTGGATCATATGGTAATTATATTTTTAGTTTTCTGAGGAACTTCCATACTGCTTTCCATAGCAGCTATATCAACTTACATTTGAGGGACATTTTAAAATCAAGACAATGATAACTCTGACTAAATGATTGATTCTAGGTCAATACTCTATCAATGTAATCCATTATAATAATACAGTAAAGGAGATAGCCATATTCTAGCAACAATACAGAAAAGGGATTTGATAAAATTCAGTAGCTATTAAAATTGCAAATAAAATAGCAGCAAAGGGAAACAAAATCATCGTTCAATAATAACAACCACAGAAATGAACTAAAGAGCAAATAAACTAATTTCATATGATCTGACAATAGGGGATATCAACTATGGCTAGTATTTAGTATTGAGTTTCTAAAACTGCAACAGTATGAAGCATGAAATAAAACTGGCATAAACAATGGGGGGAAGCAACAATGCTTTTTCTAATGGCATCTATAAATATAAAAAAACCAAAAGGTTGTGTTTTGTGGACTTTTAAATTTGCTTTTTCAGAAGGTATCAGAATTGGTGAGGTGGTTGGATATAAATATTATAATAATGAATTACATTAGAAATCAGTACATAGAAATATTGGTTGTAAATGATATTGTTATATAACATTGGTTATAAATGAAAATTTATACAGTATTCAGAGTTTAAAAGAAAGGCATGGGACCTATTTGAAGATAATTATAAAATGTCACTGATAAAAGAAAGATGTCCCCAAGAAACTTGTTCTTCAATAAGGAGACTTATGGTTCACAGAAATTTCCCCCAAATGAATATACATACATCATGCAGTTCCAATTAGATATACAAATACTTTTTAAAAGCTAAATGAATAATCTGAGAATATATATTAAAGAATAAATGCTTAGGAATAACATAGAAAGCCATAAAGAATAATCAAGATGAAGAATTTGCTTTCCAAGCTTATGCCACAGTCACTGTATTTAAATCAGCTCAATAGTTGCATGGGAATAGACAGATCAGGAATATAGAAAAGAAGCTACAAAAAAAATAGCAATATTTGAGAATTTTATATATGAAAAAAAAATGATTACTTCTATGGGAAAAATGGGTTATTTAAATGCACTGGAACAATTAGCCATCCAGCTTAATTGGCTCTATCTGACACCACATCCAAAGATAAGTCCTTCCTGGACTCTCCCAGAGTTCCAGTTATGATGAAGTAATGCCACACTGCACAACTGCCTGCTCCTGCCCCTCACTGAAGAAAGCAGTGATAAAACCTGGACACAATACAAAAAGCGATTATCTGAAAGTTTGGGAGAGTGAAGAAAAGCAGACAGACACAGACTAAAAGTAGGAGGCGCACACTTACTTGGAGAAGGGGGACAAGAAGCTCAGCAAGTTCCTCTGTGGGTCCACATGGCAGTGCCCACAGCAGCTGCAGGGGAAACAGAAAATTGAAGCTGAAATCCTGTGAACATTGGAGAGAGTTGAAGGGGGGGTGTGAACCCATATTTTGACTCTTAAACTATGCATATGCAGAAGACTCAAAGCAGCTCAGCCCTTTATCTGACCTGAGGCTAGAGCTGCGGCTCAAAGACAAGAGTTTGAAGTTTAAGCCAGGTAAGAATGTTCTCTGCTAAAAATGCTCATAAGAGAAAAATAACAGAATCCAAATGCTCAGAACTTAACATTCATAACATCCAAGATATAATCCCAAATTATCTAATATACAAAGAACTAAGAAAATGGGACATATTCTCAAAAGGAGATAAGTCAATCAAGTATGACTGCCCCTCCTCCCCACAAGGTGGATCAACTGCTGCAACTAATAGACAAGGTTGTTTAAATGACTATTACAAAATCCTCAATGAAGTAAAATGAAATATATTGTCAATTAATGAAAATATTTCAGCCTAGGAAAGAAAAATCTCTGCAGAGGAAACAAAAACAGTATATATAAAAAAAGGAAGCAAATAGAAATTCTCCAAATATAAAATACAATTTCTGAACTTAAAAATTCATTGGATGGACATAAAATCCAAAAAGATATGAAAGTAGAAAATGTAAGTGAATATGAAGATAGAATGATAAATATCATCTAAAGTGAAGAACAGAAAGAGGATGGAACAAGGAAAATCAGTTTGATTTTTGTTGTTCTAAAATATCTCTCATGTCCATGCTTATTATGCTCAATCTTCCTCCAGCATGAACATATGGAAAGAAGTCATAATGAATATTCTAATACTTCTGTCTCCAACTCTATCATCTGTGTCATTTCTGGGTCAGTTTGATTGATCAACTTTATCTCTCATTTTAGCTTGCATTTTTCTTTTTCTGCTTCCTTGCATGCTTCTTAATTTTTGAATGTATCCCATGCCTTGTGAAATTTTCCTTGTGTACACTATTCTTTAATGTATGCTTGTTTGAATATATTTGATCTTCATTTTAGGATGCAGTTAAGTTACTTGGAAACAATTTGGGTCTTATCTTAAGCTTTGTTAGCAGGAAACATAGTAGTGTTTAGGGTCAAAATTTCCCCACTACTGAGGCAAACTCTAGCATTCTATCAATTCCTATAATTATAGGATTTTGGAGTTTTCACTCCAGATGGTGTGAACCAGGCACTATGCTGGCTCTTTATACTTCTCGAGGACTTGCTCTTCTAATCTTTTATAGATTTCCCACACACATGTTGAAGAGTATTGGAACTCTCACAGATCTTTGGAGCTCTTTTTCCTTGCAGCCTGCTCTCTCCTCTTCAATGCTCTGCTCTGCTAATTCTAGCTAAAGTGCTCCTCTGGACCCAGCTCCTCTCTTCAATTTAGGGAGACTGTTCTGCTCCACTCAGGTCACCCTGCCCTGTGCTGCTGCTTGAGAACTCTCTCTAGGCCATAGTTAGGGTAACTGCAGGGTTCATTTTATTTGTTCTTCATCTCTCAGAGACCACTGTCTTTCTATAGTTAATAGTCAATGTCTTGAGAAACTTTAACATACTTTGTCTGACGTATTAGTTGTTTCAAGCAAGAAAACAAATCTGTTAGGGAGCAAATTAGAGAACAGATTAAGGCCCTTCAGTATCCACAACCCCTCAATCTGTGATGCTCCAGGGTCTGAGAAGATGAAAACCAGTGGGTTTTTGGAAGAAATGTAACAAGCAAATTGAAAAATCTATATAGAAAGGCAATATAGACTTAGAGTACCTAAAACAATTTTGAACAAGTAAATCAGTTTATAAGACTTAACACTATCTGATTTCAAAGCTTACTATAAACTGTAGAATCTAAATTGGCATAAGCATAGACATAGAGACTAGTGGAATAGCAACAACAAAAAAGCCACGTTCTCAAGTGTTTATAGCAGGGCTATCTACCATAGACAAAAACTGGTAAGTGAATAAGCAAATTGTGGCTTATCTATACTATGAATATATATATATACTGCAATGAGAAAGGATTAGTGCACTCAATATCATGGATTAACCTCAGAAACATTAAGCTAAGTGAAAGAAATCAAACACAGAAGTCTATAGTGGATGATTCATTTATAAAAAAATTCTAGAACAAGACCAAACTATAGTAACAGAAAGCAGATCAGTGGTTGCCTAGAGCTGGGGATGGGGACATATGGGGGTATAAGAAGACATTTTATGATGATGAAATTGTTCTATATCTTGACTGTGATTACTTTGTCATATACAATTGTCACAGTTCATCAAACTGCACACTTTGAATGTGTATTTTTTATACATATTATTTTAGCTTTTAAAAATCAAAAAAGAAAAAAACTAAAATAGATTCCTCATGACTTAAATCCTCAATATAAAACAAAGCAACCACTCCCCACAAAAAAACACAACTTCACAGTACTCCTGTCAAAAAAATCTTGCAACTTAAGAGTCAAGGAGAACTTCTCAACTAAAAGCAGACATTTACATGTTATAAAAGAAATTATAATAATCTTTGTATGGCTATCAGTTCAGTTCAGTTCAGTTCAATCACTCAATTGTGTCCGACTCTTTGCAACCCCATGGACTGCAGTGTACCAGGCTTCCCTGTCCATCACCAACTCCCAGAGCCTACTCAAACTCCTGTCCGTTGAGTCAGTGATTCCATCCAACCATCTCATCCTCTGTCATCCCCTTCTCCTCCTGCCTTCAATCTTTCCTAGCATCATGGTCTTTTCCAATGAGTCAGTTCTTCTCATTAGGTGACCAAAGTATTGGAGCTTCAGCTTCAGCATCAGTCCTTCCAACAAATATCAGTCCTTTATGATTGGCTTGATCTCCTTGAAGTCCAAGGGCTCTCAAGAGTCTTCTCCAACACCACAGTTCAAAAGCATCAATTCTTTGGCGCTCAGCTTTCTTTATTGTCCAACTCTCACATCCATACATAACTACTGGAAAAACCATAGTAGATTTGACTAGACAAACCCTTATCAGCAAAGTAATGTCTCTGATTTTTTATGTGCTCCTTTTTAATATGCTGTCTAGGTTGGTCAAGAAGCAATCTGTATGCAGGTCAAGAAGCAACAGTTAGAACTGGACATGGAACAACAGACTGGTTCCAAACTGGGAATGGAGTACATCAAGGCTGTATATTGTCATCCTGCTTATTTAACTTATAATGCGGAATGCCAGGCTGGATGAAGCACAAGCTGGAATCAAGATTGCCAGGAGAAATATCAATAACTTCAGATACACAGATGACACCCACCCTATGGCAGAAAGTGAAGAAGAACTAAAAAGCCTCTTAATGAAAGTGAAAGAGGAGTGAAAAAGTTGGCTTAAAACTCAACATTCAAAAAACGAACATCATGACATCTGGTCCCATCACTTCATGACAAATAGATGGGGAGACAATGGAAACAATGAAAGACTTTATTTTGAGGGGCTCCAGAATCACTGCAGGTGGTGACTGCAGCCATGAAATTAAAAGACACTTGCTCCTTGGAAGAAAAGCTATGACAAACTTAGATAGCATATTAAAAACCAGAGACATTATTTTACCAGCAAAGGTCCTTCTAGTCAAAGCTGTGGTTTTTCTAGTAGTTATGTATGGATGTGAAAGTTGGATCATAAAGAAAGCTGAGCACCAAAGAATTGATGCTTTTGAACCATGATGTTAGAGGAGACTCTTGAAAGCCCCTTGGACTGCAAGGAGATCCAACCAGTCAATCCTAAGGGAAATCAGTCCTGAATATTCATTGGAAGGACTGATGCTGAAGCTGAAACGCCATTACTTTGATCACCTGATGCGAAGAGCTGACTCATTGGAAAAGACCCTGATGCTGGGAAAGATTGAAGGCAGGAGGAGAAGGGGATGCAGAAGATGAGATGGTTGGAGGGCATCAGCAACTCAATGGACACGAGTCTGATCAAGCTCCGGGAGTTGGTGTTGGACAGGGAAGCTTGGCATGCTACAGTCCATGGGGTCACAAGGAATCAGACATGACTGAGTGACTGAATTGAACTGAACTGAGGCTAGTCATAACTTTACTTCCAAGGAGCAAGCGTCTTTTAATTTCATGGCTTCAGTCACTATCTGCAGTGATTTTGGAGTCCAAGAAAATAAAGTCTGTCACTGTTACCATTGTTTCCGCATCTATTTGACATGAGGTGGTGGGACCAGATGCCTGTATGGCTATAGAAGCGATTAAATCAGTGGGTGAAATAGATTGGGGAAAATAGTGTAATACAAATGACAGGAAAAGGGTATGTTTTCTGTATTACTCAAAATACTTTTTTAAACAAATAAGAAAAATATAACAAATAATCGACTAAGGAAAGATCATAGACGAGCAAATTAAATACATGAAAAGATGCTAAAATTCACTGGTAGCCAGGAAAATGCAAATTTAAAGAGCTATAGGTTTACATTCTTTAGAAAGAGCTACACATCTGATACATGTGGGGATTTTGCTCTCGTATTCCTGGCGGAAATGTGCAGTGTTATAGCCTTTGGCAAAAGTAATATAGCAGTATTTTAAAAATAAAAACACATAAATCATTTAACCTTATCAGGCTTCTCCCAAGAATGCCAATAGAAATAAAAGCAGATGTATAAGCGGATAGAGGCATTAAAGTGTTATTGCAACCTTGTTTCTTACAGCACCACACTGAAGCAAAGTGGATGTCGGTCAAGAGGGGACTAGCTGAGTACATTTTACTGCATTCATACTCCATTCTGTTGAGCAATTGGTGAAATCAGTAGGGGACTTTATCCAGCGCTTATAATTGAATAAGAAAGGCAAGGTGCAAAAGGATAATAGTCAACTTTCTTTTTTGCAAAACAAAGAGTAAAACCCCACTTTACATGCATTCTCACATGTGTGTTTGTGTACGCGTTATTTGCTGTAGCATTGTGACCATAAAGGAAAAGTACAGAAGAATTCAACAAAAGATTTTTAAATTCTTCATCCAGTGTAACCCGTGTGTGCATTGATACATATGTAGGTATGGGTGGAGCCAAGCAACAAACCCTGCATTTGGACAGCATGTATATAATTAGATGTATATTGTGATAGTCAGGTAAGTTAGGCTATTCTTTCAGCAGTAAACAATTTAATTCAGTGCATCAATATAGAAAACATTTATTTCTTGCTCACACAAACTCTGAGGGTCTTGAACACTCCTAGAGTCTCAGGCCATTTAGATCGTGGACTCGTCTATCAGCCTGTGTTTTCATGACTGACGAGGCAGTGGAGGAAGTTAATGGAGAATTGTGCAACAGCATTAAAAGGTTTTCTCCTGGACTTGATGCATGTCCTTGTCCCTTTTTTTTTGTCCAATTCAAGGCACAAGTTCACTTAATTCAGGAAATCTGTTCTCCTGAAATCTGAAATCTCTAACTGTGCTCCTCTAAAAGGGGAGAAGTAATGGAAATACTGGTGAAAAGGAATACGTAAAGAATCAGCCTGCAATGCAGGAGACTTGTGTTTGATCCCTGGGTTGGGAAGATCCCCTGGAGAAGGGAATGGCAACCCACTCTAGTATTCTGGCCTGGAGAATCCACACGGACAGAGGAGCCTGACTGGCTACAGGCCAAGGGATTGCAAACAGTTGGACATATATATATGTCCAACTTCTATATAAGCTGCTGCTAAGTCGCTTTGGTTGTGGCCAGCTCTGTGTGACCCCATAGACGGCAGCCCACCAGGCTCCTCCGTCCCTGGGATTCTCCAGGCAAGAACACTGGAGTGGGTTGCCATTTTCTTCTCCAGCTTCTATATATAAAATTATATAAAGAAACTAAGCTTTAAAATGACTTTAAAATGATTTATACTTTATGAACAAGCAATTTACAAAATATAAGCAACAATTAATGAAATTGAAATTATGTGTATCTTAGCAGATTGGCTAAGATTATAAGGTTGATAAGGCCAAAGATGATGAAAGTGTGAAAAATGGAGAAATTCTCGTATAACCCTTGTTTGACTTCTATATATAAAATTATATAAAGAAACTAAGCTTTAAAATGACTTTAAAATGATTTATACTTTATGAACAAGCAATTTACAAAATATAAGCAACAATTAATGAAATTGAAATTATGTGTATCTTAGCAGATTGGCTAAGATTATAAAGGTTGATAAGGCCAAAGATGATGAAAGTGTGAAAAATGGAGAAATTCTCGTATAACCCTTGTTTGAGAATAACAATACATTTCTGAAATACAATAAGGCTGACGATATCAAAATGGAATTTTGAGTTACGTTTTGGCTCAGTAATATGACTTACATTCATCCTTGAAAATAATGATAGGTACAGATGTAAATATTCACTGCAGCAAAATTTATGATAACAGAAGGAGAAACAGTCTAAAAGTACACCTATTAGGGATGAGTTAAAGTATGATAAATTCAGGTAATATTGATACTGACCCGGGGTCTTGGCTTTCCCCAATCAATAGAAATTGACTAGAGGCCAGACAATAAATTCAGGCAAGGCTTTATTGAGGCCCCTGCTGTAGCAGAGGGGAGTGAGGACAAACAATGGGTTCCCTTGCTTGCTTGTTCCCTGAGGACAGCAGGCAAGATCGTTCTTTATATGGGGAGAGGGTAGAGGTATGTTCAGGGATCAGGTCAGAGGGACAGTTTAGGTGGTTTGCCCACCTCTTAGGTGGTGCTGTGTACAAGGGACATGTACCCTAATTTTGCTGCAGATTCTTCACAAGTGGCAGTTGGGTTTTTTGGTTTCTTTGTATCTTTTGTCCAGAATTTGCCTTAACTGAACAAGCATGTAGTTATTTTTAGTCCTATTTAGATTCTTTGTATTTTGTTGCTTAAGAAGTGAGTCCAGGTGCAAGCACTGCAGTACCTCAGCAAAGGGTCCCAGGTTCCAGTTTGTCTCAGTATGAGAACCACTAAAAGAGATGATGTGGATTTAATTTATTTTAACAAAAAATATTTGAAGAATATGTTTTGGTCACCAATTGCTATGTTACAACCAACTCCAGACTTTGGAGTTTAACCATTTTAATTTAGGCAGTCCTCTCTGGCTACTATATAGAAAATGGACTGAAAGGGATCATGCCTAGTTGTTCAGTTCAGTCGCTGAGTCGTGTCCGACTCTTTGCGACCCCATGAATCGCAGCATGCCAGGCCTCCCTGTCTATCACCAACTCCCGGAGTTCACTCAGACTCACGTCCATTGAGTCCATGATACCATCCAGCCATCTCATCCTCGGTCGTCCCCTTCTCCTCCTGCCCCCAATCCCTCCCAGCATCAGGGTCTTTTCCAATGAGTCAACTCTTCGCATGAGTTGGCCAAAGTACTGGAGCTTCAGTTTTAGCATCATTCCTTCCAAAGAAATCCCAGGGTTGATTTCCTTCAGAATGGACTGGTTGGATCTCCTTGCAGTTCAAGGGACTCTCAAGAGTCTTCTCCAACACCACAATTCAAAATGGCTAACAAACACATGAAAAGATGCTCAACATCACTCATTATCAGAGAAATGCAAATCATAACCACAATGAGGTACCATTTCACACCAGTCAGAATGGCTGCGATCCAAAAGTCAACAAGCAATAAATGCTGGAGAGGGTGTGGAGAAAAGGGAACCCTCATACACTGTTGGTGGGAATGCAAACTAGTACAGCCACTATGGAGAACAGTGTGGAGATTCCTTAAAAAATTGCAAATAGAAATGCCTTATGACCCAGCGATCCCACTGCTGGGCATACATTCCAAGGAAACCAGAATTGAAAGAGACACATGTACCCCAATGTTCATTGCGGCACTGTTTATAATAGCCAGGACATGGAAGCAACCTAGATGCCCATCAGCAGATGAATGGGTAAGAAAGCTGTGGTACATATACACAATGGAGTATTACTCAGCTATTAAAAAGAATACATTTGAATCAGTTCTAATGAGGTGGATGATGCTGGAGCCGATTATACAGAGTGAAGTAAGCCAGAAAGAAAAACACCAATACAGTATA
>SJXQ01010971.1:10570-23352 GCA_006408695.1 Aepyceros melampus | reverse complement strand
GGGAGTCCCAGCTAAAGGTGCCACCACGGTGGGGTTAGGTTAAGGGGGGTGAGAATTGAGACGGCCGCTGGATTTATCAAGACGAGGAAGTAGTGACCGAGGACAGAGGACAGGGGGTTGGAGAAAGCCATGCTCCTAGGTGCAGAATTCCATCAGCTGCGGGAACTCCATCAACTGCGGGAACTCCATCCATCTCTTGGACCAGAATGCCAGCAAGTATTACAGCAACACCAAAAGGATAGGCTGAGTGCTGAGTCCACCGGTCTCCCAGGGCTGCCAGCAAAGAGCCACATGGGGCGGTGTTGGGGGGGCGGTGGCTAAAACAACAGAAAGTGACCACCTCAAAACTCTGGAGGCCGAAGGTCCGGAAGAGGTCAGCAGGGCCGGGTTCCCATTGACTCCCAAGAGGAGGGTGCTTGCTCGCTGAGGCCCGGCTTCAGGTGCCGGTTGCTCGGCTGACCTTGGCTTCTCTGCCTGCAGCTGCGCCTCCCCTGTCTCCGCCTGTCACCGCGTGGTGGCTGCCCCATGTGAGTCTGGTCTTCTCACGGCAGTGTCCCCCCTTCTTATCAAGACATCAGTCATAAGGAATTAAGGGCCAACCCGACTCCTGTACGATTTCATCTTAACTTGACTAATTGCATCTGCAATGACCTCATTCGCAAATCAGGTCACAGTCACAGATGCCGGGCTTAGGACTTCAACATGTATTGGGAGACACCTTTCAACCCATAACGGGGAACCAGGGGCAAAGCAAGGGGAAGTTGCTGAATGACCAATAGCGAGGTCTGGTGGCCGGGCGCCCTCTGCTGGCCAACTCTTGGACATGCGCTGTTCACTCTGGGAGGGGGCCACTGGCTCCAATGCAATCAATCAGTCTTTCCCCAAACAAGAAAGAAGATAGATGCGCAAGATACCACTCAGCTCACTGTAACCACAGCCCGGTTCTGCTGCCCCAAGCTGACACTCAAATTTTTCCATCGTATTGTAATACAGATGGGCTTCCCTGGTGGCTAGGGGCAAAGCAAGGGGAAGTTGCTGAATGACCAATAGCGAGGTCTGGTGGCCGGGCGCCCTCTGCTGGCCAACTCTTGGACATGCGCTGTTCACTCTGGGAGGGGGCCACTGGCTCCAATGCAATCAATCAGTCTTTCCCCAAACAAGAAAGAAGATAGATGCGCAAGATACCACTCAGCTCACGTAACCACAGCCCGGTTCTGCTGCCCCAAGCTGACACTCAAATTTTTCCATCGTATTGTAATACAGTTGGGCTTCCCTGGTGGCTCAGTGGTAAAGAATCCGCCTACCAATGCAGGAGACTCGGGTTCAATCCCTGGGTCAGGAAGATCCCCCTGGAGAAGGAAATGGCAACCCACTCCAGTATTCTTGCCTGGAGAACCCATGGACAGAGAAGCTGGGTGGGCTACAGTCTATGGGGTTGTAAAGACTAGGACATGACTGAACGACTAAACTACAACTTAAGAAAGTTCCTTTCTTTAAAAAAAAATTTTTATATTGGAGTATAGCCAATTAACAATGTTGTGAGAGTTTCAGGTGAATAGCAAAGCGACTCAGCCATACATATACATGTATCCATTCTCCCTCAAACTCCCCACCCACCCAGGCAGCTATGTAACATTGAGCAAAGTTCCCTGTGCTATGCAGTAGGTCCTTGTTGGTTATCCATTTTAAATACAGCAGTGTTACAAAATAGTTCCTTAGTTTATGCTCATTGATGGGTTGATTTCTAACAGGGGAATTTTTTTTTTCTAATTTCCCTCCTTCCAAGAGTTTAGAAGACACCTCACTGTTACCCCCAGGTACCACTGACATTCATAACTCAAGAGTACAATTGAGAGATGGAAAATTAATGTCAATTTGCTCAGCAAGGCAAACAGCTGGCTTTTAGAGAAAAACCAGCTTCATGGCCAGAACCCTGCAGACAGTCAGCTTTATAGTCTTGGCTCTGGTTGAAACTCAGTGAATCTCTTACTCAAAGTGCTTTGGTTTCTTTCTCTTTTTTTATTTGAAATTATTTTTTTTAATTGAAGGATAATTGCTTTACAGAATTTTGTTGGTTTCTGCCAAACATCAACATGAATCAGCCACTGGTATACATACGTCCCCTGCCTTGGTTTCTTAACTGCAAGAGGATGACTTCTGTGATATCCACTCACAAATCGTCTTACACCAAAGTAGCTAAGAATCCGACACAACTGAGCACTTCACTTTCACTTTTCATTTTCATGCGTTGGAGAAGGAAATGGCAACCCACTCCAGTGTTCTTGCCTGGAGAATCCAGGGACGGGGTAGCCTGGTGGACTGCCGTCTATGGGGTCGCACAGAGTCGGACACGACTGAAGTGACAGCTGCAGCAGCTAAACAGTGGTTAACCTTGAGTGGGCCTTTTTTTTTTAATATTAATATAAAGACCAACTTTATATTTGGGGTTTGGGACTTACAGACTATTGTGAAGACCATACAGAGAATTTCCATAAACCCCACACCCAGGGCCCCTATTATTAACATGTGACATTGGTAGGCTATACGTGTCGCAATTTGTGAACCAATACTGATACGTTCTTGTTAACTAAAGCTCCTACATTCTCACTGGCTAAAGTTCCTACCCCTTCATGGGTCACATCCTTGTCATGGCAAAGGGGCTTGCATAACTCAATAAAGCTATGAATCATGCCCTGCAGGGACAACCAAGATGGACGGGTCATAGTGGAGAGTTCTGACAAAACGTGGTCCGCTGGAGGAAGAAATGGCAACTACTCCAATAGTCTTACTGCAAGAACTCCATGAACAGTATGAAACAGCAAAAAGGTATGACCCTGGAAGATGAGCCCCCTGGGGTCAAAAGTTGTTCAATATGTTACTGGGGAAGAGTGGAGGGCAATCACTAATAGCTCCAAAAAGAATGAAGCAGCTTGGCCAAAGTGGAAGCAACGGCCAGTTGTGGATGTGTCTGGTGGTGAAAGTAAAGTCTGATGCTGTAAAAATCAATATTGCATAGGAACCTGGAATGTTAGGTCCATGAATCAAGGTAAACTGGAAGTGGCCAAACAGGAGACGGCAAGAGTGAACATCAACATTTTAGGAATTGGTGAACTAAAATGGATGGGAATGGGTGAATTTCATTCAGATGACCATTACATTTATTACTGTGGGCAAGAATCCCTTGGGAGAAATGGTGCAGCTCTCATCATCAACAAAAGAGTCCAAAATGCAGTACTTGGATCAATCTCAAAAATGACAGAATGACCTCAATTCATTTCCAAGGCAAACCCTTCAACATCACAGTAATACAAGTCTATCCCCCAACCAGTAATACTGAAGAAGCTGAAGCTGACTAGTTCTATGAAGACTTACAAGACCTTCTAGAACTAACACCAAAAAAGATGTCCTTTCCATCATAGGGAATCACAATGCAAAGTAGGAAGTCAAGCGATACCTGGAGTAACAGGCAAATTTAGCCTTGGAGTACAGTATGAAGCAGGGCAAAGGCTAACAGCGTTTTGCCAAGAGAAAGTACTGGTCATAGCAAACACTCTTTTCTGACAACCTGTGAGACAACTCTACACATGGACATTGCCAGATGGTCAATAACAAAGTCAAATTGATTATGTTCTTTGCCGCCAAAGATGGAGAAGCTCTATACTATCAATCCACTTCATTGACTATGCTAAAGCCTTTGACTGTGTGGATCACAACAAACTGTGGAATATTCTTAAAGAGATGGGAATACCAGACCACCTTATCTGTCTCCTGAGAAACCTGTATGTGGGTCAAGAAACAACAGCTAGAAACAGATATGGAACAACTGACTGGTTCAAAATTGGGAAAGGAGTACAACAAGGCTGTATATTGTCATTCTGTTTATTTAGCTTATATCCAGAGTACATCATGTGAAATGCTGGGCTGGATGAATCACAAACTGGAGTCAAGATTGCTAAGAGAAATATTAACAATCTTAAATATGCAGGTGATAGCACTCTAATGGCAGAAAGTGAAGAGGAACTAAAGAGCCTCTTGATGAGGGTGAAAGAGGAGAGTGAAAAATCTGGCCTGAAACTCAACATTCAAAAAACTAAGGTCATGCCATCTGGTCCCATCACCTCATGATAAGTAGAAGGGGAAAAAGTGGAAGCAGTGACAGATTTTTCTTGGGCTCAAAAATCACTGCGGACGGTGACTGCAGCCATGAAATTAAATGACACTTGCTCCTTGGAAGGAAAACTATAACAAACCTAGACAGCCTATAAAAAGCAGAGACATCACTTTGCCAACAAAGGTCCATATAGTCAAAGCTATGGTTTTTCCAGTAGTCATGTATGGATGTGAGAATTGGACTGCCAGGAGCCGGCATGAGGAGTCCTGCCCGTGGCAAAGGTCATGAGGTTAAGGGGCCCGACAGGCAAAGGCGAGCCGGGCCTTAAGGGAGCCTCGCTGGATCTGCTCGAGCATCTGCCCCAAAACCAGAGTCTGCCGATCGTACTGCTTTATGCTTTCACTTACACTTCTGACATTATGGGGGGCTGTCCCCCACCACCTCTCTCTCCGAAAAGGAGTTAACTTAGGACTCCAGTTAATGAATCTCCTGGGCGTGACAAAGGTGTTGCAGTCCAAAAACCTCTCTGCTGGCAGACTAGCTTGTGTGACAGGCTACTATGTACATGATTGTTGACAACTGCTCAACCATAAACAGCACAGAGAGTTTGGAGTATTTTGAGTCTTAGTTAGCACAGGGTTTTTCTAAAGATAAAAATCATGTTGGTGAAGGGTTTCATTGCTGAGTTAATGATTGCCGCCAGGGCTCCATATCCTTAGGCACCTGGGAGTGTGTTAATCGATGTAATTGGAATGTAGAAAAAGAAATATAGTAGTTTGGATGTTAGCAATACTAGACTTTTGAGTTAATGGATTTTTCTTTTGTTATAGATCACTGTACTCCTCTTTCTTTGTTATAAATCATTGTGTCCTTGCTGTGTAAAAATGTAACTGTATCACTATCTTAAGACTAAGTAGATCTTAAGGGGAAACAAGTTTTCTGATCGACTAACCTTTATCAATAGAAAGTAAGGTGGGGCCATAAAATGTTGACTGGTCTCCAGACCAGAAGATATTGTAAACAAATGTAAAACCTTTGTAAGAACAAAGATATACTGAGAACACTGTCTTTAGATAAGGGTCAGAGCAGCTGACCCTGCGTGGCTCTGTTTCTTGCATTTATCTCTATGTATAACTAAAAGTATAAAAGTGGACCTGGAAAATAAAGAAACGGACAGTTCCTGGAAAGACTGGTTTCCCTCCTGTGGTCTCTTCTCATTCTCTTCTTTTCTGGCTGAATTCCCATCTGGAGTGTGGAGGCTCACCATGTCTGCTTACTTGCCCTGGCTTCTAAGACCCACGTGAGAGGGAGCCCAAGGCGGGGTACCCTCCACTATTCAAGCAGGCGCCAGTGGCCTACCTAGGTGGTGCAAACTCCTTGTCTTGGAGTTTTATTGGTTTTCCACATAAACCAAGTTATTCAGCTTTCTCCACTAATTTTCCTACTACACTATTCTTTCCTAATTTCTCTTTATATTTCTAATTAAATAGTTCTTTCTTAGGACGCCGACTCTGTCCCTGCTTCAAATTACCCTGGATCCACTGGGGCTGGACTCCCACATGAATAAGGCTGAGTGGTAGAGAACTGATGCTTTCAAATTCTGGTGTTGGAGAAGACTCTTGAGAGTCCCTTGAACAGCAAGGAGATCAAACCAGTCAGTCCTAAAGGAAATCAACCATGAATATTTGCTGGAAAAACTGATCCTGAAGCTGAAGCTCCAGTACTTTGGCTCCCTGATGCCAAGAGCCGATTCATTGGAGAAGACCCTGATGCTGAAAAAGATGAGGGCAGGAGCAGAGGGGACGACAGAGGATGAGATGGTTGGATGGCATCACTGATTTAACAGACATGAGTTTGAGCAGGCTCCAGGAGCCCAGCGTGTTGCAGTCCATGGGGCCTCAAAGAGTCAGACATGACTTGGCGACCGAACGACAACAAAGCTCCTGCGTTATTCAGTTTTCCCCTAACGTCATTTTTCTAGTCCAGAATCCCCTCCAGGACGCCCCATGGCAGGTAGTCATCATTTCCCCTGAGGCTCCCCTTGGCTCTAACAGTTTCTCAGAGTGTCCCTGTTTTTGGTGACCTTGACAGATTTGAGGATTGCTGAGTAAGTATCTTGCAGAACATCCCTTCATTGGGATTTCTCTGATGTTTTTCTCATGATTGGATCAGCAGTACGAGTTTCGTTGGAAAGACTCAGAAGTGACGTGCTGGCATCATATTGTATCATGGTCACTTACCGTCACTGTGACTTCTTTCTGTTGAGTCAAACTTGAACATTTTGTGGAGCTTGGCCTTATTGAGTTTTTCTTTCTTTTTTCTTTCTCTTTCCATACTCTCTACCACGTGGCTTACTGGTAAAGAATCTGCCTGCCAATGCAGGAGACAGAGGTTCAATGCCTGGGTCAGGAAGATCCCCTGGAGGAAGAAATAGCTACCCACTCCAGTCTTCTTGCCTGGAAAATCCCTTGGACACAGGAGCGTGGTGGGCTACAGTCCATGGGGTTGCAAAGAATCAGAAATGATGGAGCACACATACCCTGTTCCCTTTGATGGAATGTCGAGTGGGCATGTTTTTGTGGGGTTTTATATTTTTTAAATTTTTTCATTGGAGTTTATAGTTGCTTTACCATGTTGTATTCATTTCTACTGTACAGGAAAATAAATCAACAATTCATATACATACAGATCTCCTCTTTTTTTGGATTTCCTTCCCATTTAGGTCACCACAGAGCATTGAGTAGAGTTCCCTGTGCTTACAATAGGTTCTCATTAGTTATCCATTTCATGCATAGTATCAATAGTGTATGGGCTTCCCCGTGGTAAAGAATCCGCCTGCCAGTGCGGAAGATGCAGGAGGCTCAGGTTCGATCCCTGTTCAGGAAGATCCCCTGGAGAAGGAAGTGGCAACCCACTCCAGTATTCTTGCCTGGAGAATCCCACGGACAGAGGAGCCTGGCGCGCTACAGTCCATGGGGTCGCAAAGAGTCGAACACGACTGAGCGTGCACACAGGGCGTGGCATATCAGCAGCGTGTATGTGTCAGTCCCAGTCTCCTAGTTCATCCCATCTGCTCCTTTCCCCTTGGTACCCAAGGGGTTTTAAATACCGTTTACATTTTAACCCCTGTATCCCTCTGGCGGCTGACTTCCCTTGGTGACAACAATCCACGTGTGCACACACACAGCACCCTCAGAGCACACACTCCCCTCCGTGCGCGCGGCAGACACCTCCGCAGTGCAGTTTCTCCCTTCCCGGGCACAGCTCGCTCTTGCGTCTTGCAGTCGGTCTGCATTGCCCTTTGAAGAAATACCCTCAGGAGGCAAGATCGCGGCAAGTTTCTGTGACCTGGGTGATGAGGCTGTGAGTTGCTGCAGAGGGTTTGTTTGGTTGCTTTAGTGCCATCAGCTGTGACACGCGCAGCAGCTGATCACCACATCAATCGTCTATCGCGTAATTATCACCTCTGCTAAAACATCAGAGCCTGCTAGCAAGTATCATTAAGCTTAAATTGGATCCCTGGGCAATGTTCTAATTACGATATTTGAATTTTTTAAATGAACTCGTAGAAAGATGAGTTTCACGCTGTAATTAGTGATTTCCTCCCATTGGACAGGAATATGTACAATGCAACCTTGGAATAAATGATCATTCTCTCCTTGAGGCACTAAGGTGGGCTTATGTGTATGATTAAAGTAATTACATCTTGCTTCTTACTAGAATATATTCGATTCTAATTATTATATATTATGTACAATATATTCATAAATATATTTATATATTTAAGTAAGTAGAACATATTATAGGGTTTCTCAGGTAGCATGGTGGGTAAAGAATCTACTTTGCCAAGTCCGATTCCTGGGTGGGGAAGATCGTATTCTTGCCTGGAAAACCCCATGGACAGAGGAGCCTGGCGGGTACAGTCCAAAGGGTCAGAAAGAGTCAGACACGACTGAGCATGAGCAATGTCTTCAGAAACGTTTCCCTGCCTCTGTGCACCTCCCCTGACCTTACCCTGACACTGTCCTCACCCTGACACTGTGGGCACCCTGCACATGGAGCTGTCTTCCGCTCTCCATCTGAAGCTTCCAGGGGTCTGGGCCCGTCTCTGAGAGAGGCAGGTATTGGCACAACCAAGGCGGGCCCAGAGCTTGTCTTGGCTGAACTGACGCCTATGTAGACTTTCCACCTGAGAGCCAAAGCTTTTTACTTTACTTCCAACAGATGGCGCTAGAGCTCAGCGGTCATCCCATCTCCTCCTAGGCCACCGACTGCGGCCCTTGCCCTTGTTCTAAGGAATTTTAGGAAGACCTTTAACCTCACCCTGTCTGATTTATGCAGCAGCGGTGAGAAGGCTGAAAAAGCCAGTAAGAAAAGGGGTGTGGCTAAGAAGAATCAGGGAGACATGATTGAAAATAGTTGACCACCCTGAAAAGTAGAGAAATGCAGGACTTTGCAGCTTTTAGGGAAATGCTTGGATTGGACACCAGAAAGGAAACTAGATAAAGGGCCCCAGGAGCAGACACCCGAGGAAGGAAGGGGCTTCATCACCTCATCAGGGACCAGGTGGCTGTGAGCAGAATCATTCAGAGCCAAAACCCAGACTGAAAAAGACCCAGAAAACAACTCTACCCAGGACCCGGGACTCCCAGGAGAGAAGCACCAGCAGGGCACTGCGCTGGGGTGGTGGGCACACCACCCACCACGCTCGGGCTTCAGGGCGCTGTCTGAGGGGACCTAAAAACAACCAGAGGACCAACTAGAAGGTGCCCTGCTGCTTCTCAGCACCAGGCACTGGCAATTTTAAACAATGCCACCCACAAAATGCTTCTCTCTCGAAATCTGCTGTGGACTCAAGTTCTAAAACACTGCTGGCAGCTACTCTTGAATTTAACAAGATAACCTACAGGTGTGGAATTAGCACATTTAAAAATATTATTTTTATTTATTTGTTTTGGCTGTGATGGGTCTTCATTGCTGGCACAGGCTTTTCTCTTACTGCTGTGAGCAGGGACTACTCTCTGCTACAGTTCACAGGCTTCTCACTGGGGTGGCTGCTCCTGTTGCGAGTCACACCCTCTAGGTAGGAGAGCTTCAGTACTTATGGGCTCAGCAGTTGTGGTTCCCGAGCTCCGAGCACAGGCTCAACAGTTGTGAACGGGCTTAGTTGCTCTGAAGCATGTGGAATCTTCCCAGACCAGGGATGGAACCCATGTCTTCTCCATTGGCAGGCAGATTCTTTACCCCTGTGCCACCCGGAAATCCCTGGAATTAGCACATTTTAAATGTTTTCTTTAACACATATTATGTGCTACATGGGAGTTAATTTGGAGAACTCTCAAGCATACAGTCAACCAATACATGTGGACTCAGCCCAAGCATCTGTCAGACCAAATTCTTCTGATTCCCCAGGACTCACTTTTTACAAATGAATCACTGACATCCATTGGCTACTTCATTCAGAGGGCGAATTAACATTCTTCGCAAGCTCACAGGAGGCATTCACCAAGACTGGCCACATCCTGGGTTATAAAGTACACCTTAATGAATTTCAAAGAATAGAAATCATAGAAGGGCTGCTCTCAGACCACAACAGAATTAAGCTAGGAATCAGTAACAGAATGATGGCTGGGAAATCCCAGACTACTTAGAGATTAAACAGCACACTTATAAATAAAGCATGGGTCAAAGAAGAAATCTCAAGAGAAACTTTAAATATTTGAACTAAATGAAAATACAATATTAAAATATGTGAAATGCTGGGACTTCCGTCGTGTTCCAGCATTAGGGATTTGGTGCTTCCAATGCAGGGGACACAGGTTCAATCCCTGGCATTAGGGAAATTAAACAGATAGTCTTATTTAGGCTGCAAAGACAAAGCAGAGCAGGCCTCTGACCTTGCTCCTAACGTGGCCTGGACACTGCCCTGACTGAGAGTGACTGCCTGCTGTGAATGCAAGCCTTGCAGCACCTTAGGTAAGATGGAGGAGAAATCTTGAGATTTTTTAGCCCCTGGAGGGGGTCTGGCCAACCATTTTGTTTGTTCAGTCGCTCAGTCGTGTCTGACTCTGAGACCCCATGAACCGCAGCACACCAGGCTTCTCTGTTCATCACCAACTCCCAGAGTTTGCTCAAATTCATGTCCGTTGAGTTGGTGATGCCATCCAACCATCTCATCCTCTGTCTCCCCCTTCTCCTCCTGCCTTCAATCTTTCCCAGCATCAGGGTCTTTCCCAATAAGTCGGCTCTTCTTATCAGGTGGCCAAAGTATTGGAGCTTCAGCTCAGCATCAGTCCTTCCAATGAATATTCAGAACTGATTTCCTTTAGGATTGACTGGTTTGATTTCCTTTCTGTCCAAGGGACTGTCAAGCACCACAGTTCAAAAGCATCAATTCTTTGGCAGCACTCAGCCTTGTTTTTGATCCAACTCTCACATCGCTACATGACTACTGGAAAGACTGTAGTTTTGACTATCCAGACCTTTGTCGGCAAAGGTATATCTCTGCTTTTTAATATGCTGTCTAGGTTTGTCATAGCTTTTCTTCCAAGGAACAAGCATCTTTTAATGCCCCCAGGCTTAACAACATTCCAAGTTTTACAAGACACAACAAACAGCATTAACACGAAACCAGAGCTGCAATTTGTTCAGACTGATGACAATATCAGTTTGCATCCTGGGATTATAAGCAGGAACCCCGAGCTGCAATTTTTGAAGTCTCACTCACAGAGCAGACTTGCTACTTGGCATGTTTTCCCAGCTGGGACTCCAGATGTGCTGTGAAAGAGGACTTCCCAGTGCTATTTAAGCTTGGATGTTGGTCAAATTCCAGTTTGGTTATGTATCCTCTGATGTTTCTACTTCTTTTTTCTTTTAATGTTACTATATTGAAAGTAAGCCAAATAATTATCTATTAAATATTGGTATTATTTATTTATATA
This sequence comes from Aepyceros melampus, assembly GCA_006408695.1. Classification (NCBI taxonomy): domain Eukaryota; kingdom Metazoa; phylum Chordata; class Mammalia; order Artiodactyla; family Bovidae; genus Aepyceros; species Aepyceros melampus. Next base: position 12,300 of record SJXQ01010971.1, on the reverse strand, counting down.
TAACAAGTGGCTTATTTTGTTAATAAATCCTTTGAACCCGAGATGAAAGTGAAAGCTTTCTGCAACACACCTGGTCAGGGAAGTAAGAGCCCACATGCAATGTGGTAAAGCCAAAAAAGAAAACAACTTAAAAAGATGATATGAGAAAAGCAGTGATTAGAGGGAAATTTACAGCATTGAATGCATATATTAGAAAAGAAGAAAGACCTAAAATCAATCAACTAAACATCTACTTTAGGAAACTAAAAAAAAGAACAGTAAATCAAATCCAAAGTAAGCAAAAGAAAAGAAATAATACATATTAAAGCAGAAATCACTGAAACTGAAAATAGGAAAGGAATAGAGAATATCAACCAAACCAAAAGTGGTCCTTTGACATCAATAGATCAATAAGCCTTAGCCAGGCTGATTAAGGGGGAAAAAAGAGAGAATATACAAATTACTTTATACAGAATGAAACAAGGGACATCAGTACAGAGTCCATGGACATTAAAAGGAATATTGTGAGGACTTTTCTGGTTATCCAGTGGTTAAGACTCTCCCAATGTAGGGGGCCTGGGTTTGACCCTCTAGTTGGGGCACGCTGCAATAAACAGCCTGTGCGGCCAAATTAATAAATATTTTTAAAGTAATATTGTAAACAACTCTATGTCTACAGTCTGATAACCTAGATGAAATGGACCAATTCCTTCAAAGACACAATCTGCCAAAACTCATACAAGAAGTAGATGATCTGAATAAACCTATATCTTTTTAAAGAAATTGAATCAGTAATTAGTAATCTTTCAAAACAGAAAGCACCAGGCAGAAATGGGTTCACTGGTGAGCTCTACTAAACATTTAAGGAAGAAACTATACCAATTCTCTATAATCTCTTCCAAAATATAGAAGTGGAGGAGACCAGCATTGCCCTAATACCAAAACCAGAAAAAGACATCACAAGAAAACTACAAACCAGCGTCTCTTATGAACACAGATACAAGATTCCTCAACAAAATACCAGCAAATTGAATCCAACAATGTATAAAAATAAGTATATACCATGATGAAATGGGATTTATTCTAGGTATGCGATGATGGTTCAACATTTGAAAATCAAATAATATCACCTTGGGCTAAAGAAGAAAAGTCACATGATCATATCAATAAATGTAGAAAAAGCATTTACAAAAATGCTTTGCAAAAGACATTTTTCTGATAAAGGACTGCTATTCAGAGTTTACAAAGAACATTTAAAGTCCAACAATAAGAAAGAAAAAAATTCCATTTTTAAATGGGCAAAAGACTTGAATATATACCTCACCAAAGGAGATATCCACATGGCAAATAAGCATATGAAAAGATATTCAACATCAGTTCAGTTCAGTTCAGTCACTCAGTCGTGTCTGACTCTTTGCGACCCCATGAATCGCAGCACACCAGGCCTCCCTGTCCATCACCAACTCCTGGAGTTCACTCAGACTCACGTCCATTGAGTCCATGATGCCATCCAGCCATCTCATCCTCGGTCGTCCCCTTCTCCTCCTGCCCCCAATCCTTCCCAGCATCAGGGTCTTTTCCAATGAGTCAACTCTTCGCATGAGGTGGCCAAAGTACTGGAGCTTCATCTTTAGCATCATTCCTTCCACAGAAATCCCAGGGTTGATCTCCTTCAGAATGGACTGGTTGGATCTCCTTGCAGTCCAAGGGACCCTCAAGAGTCTTCTCCAACACCACAGTTCAAAAGCATC
>SJXQ01010971.1:0-10226 GCA_006408695.1 Aepyceros melampus | reverse complement strand
CTAGGTTGGTCATAACTTTTCTTCCAAGGAGTAAGCCTCTTTTAATTTCATGGCTGCAGTCACCATCTGCAGTGATTTTGGAGCCAAAAAAAACAAAGTCTGACACTGTTTCTACTGTTTCCCCATCTATTTCCCATGAAGTGATGGGACCAGATGCCATGATCTTTGTTTTCTGAATGTTGAGCTTTAAGCCAACTTTTCCACTCTCCTCTTTCACTTTGAACAAGAGGCTTTTTAGCTCCTCTTCACTTTCTGCCTCAAGAGTGGTGTCATCTGCATATCTGAGATTATTGATATTTCTCCCAGCAATCTTGATTCCAGCTTGTGTTTCTTCCAGTCCAGCGTTTCTCATGATGTACTCTGCGTAGAAGTTAAATAAGCAGGGTGACAATATACAGCCTTGATGTACTCCTTTTCCTATTTGGAACCAGTCTGTTGTTCCATGTCCAGTTCTAACTGTTGCTTCCTGACCTGCATACATTAAAGAATTCACTTGAGTCTGAGCAAACTGCAGGAGTTGGTGATGGACAGGGAAGCCTGGCGTGCTGCAGTCCATGCGGTCATAAAGACTCAGACACGACTGAGCAACTGAACAACAACAACAAGAAGAAATGAGCTATCAAGCCATTAAAAGCCATGGAAGAAATTTAAAGGTGTATTACTAGGTGGAAAAAGCCAATGCGAAAGGCTATATGTTGTGTAATTCCAACTATATGTCGTTCTGGAGAGGCAAAATGATGGAGACAGCCAAAGGATCACAATCACTGATTGCCAGGAATTAGGTGGGAGAGAGGAATGAATACTGGAGCAGAGAGGATTTTTAAGGCAGTGAAACTACTCTGGATGATATTATAATGATTGATTAAATCATTAAACATTTACCCCAACTCATAAAATACACGACACCCTAATACAAACTATGGACTTTGGGTGATAAAGTGTGAATTTGTTGTTGTTCAGTTGCTCAGTCGTGTCCGACTCTTTGTTACCCCAAGGACTGCGACACACCAGGCTTCCCTGTCCTTCACATCTCCCAGAGTTTCCTCAAACTCATGTCCATTGAGTCAGTGATCCCATCCAACCACCTCATTCTCTGTTGTCCCCTTCTCCTCCTCCCTTCCCAGCACCAGGGTCTTTCCCAACATCATGCGTCCAAAGTATTCAAGTTTCAGCTTCAGCATCAGCCCTTCCAATGAATGTTCAGGGTTGATTTCCTTTAGGATGGACTGGTTTGATCTTGCAGCTGTCCCCACGGAACCTGAAAGCGACCTGTCCCAAAGCCGCGTTTCGCGCCCAGCTCTCACTGCTCGCTTCTGGCCGTGGGGACCCCGGAATACGCAAAGCCACGGGGAAATGGCCTTGCACTTGGAGAAGACCGCGCAGCCGGCGGTGCGAGGCTGGAGGTCCGCGACCCCCGGACCCGCTCTGCCGGAGAAAAGCCAAGAGACTTCCCAGCTCCGGTTATCACCCGCCTCGTTTCTTCCAGGCGTCATTTTTTAAAACCTCACTGCTAATCCTACAGACCAATCATACACTACTTTGCCAACAGAGGTCCGTCTAGTCAAGGCTCTGGTTTTTCCAGGAGTCATCTATAGATGTGAGAGTTGGACTGTGAAGAAAGCTGAGCGGATTCTTTTGAACTGTGGTTTTGGAGAAGACTTGAGAGTCCCTTGGACTGCAAGGAGATCCAATCAGTCCATCCTAAAGGAGATCAGTCCTGGGTGTTCATTGGAAAGACTGATGCTGAAGCTGAAACTCCAGTACTTTGGCCATCTGATGCGAAGAACTGACTCATTTGAAAAGACTCTGATGCTGGGAAAGATTGAGGGCAGGAGAAGAGGACGACAGAGGATGAGATGGTTGGATGGCATCACCGACTCAATGGACATGAGTTTGGGCAAACTCTGGGAGTTGGTGATGGAGGTCTAGCGTGCTGCAGTCCATGGGGTCGCAAAGAGTCTGACACGACTGAGCGACTGAACTGAACTGAATCATACAGATTTTTAATTTTAGCCTTTAGGGACCAAAGTCACTGTTTCCCTTTCTGCGTAACAAGGGGGCGGGGATCTCCCTCCAGGAGAGCTGACCGTCCCGGGTTGTCCTAAAACCACGAGCCCTCGCGGAGGACAGGAGGGGACGGCCGCGGAGACGGCGGGGCCGCAATTCGCGAGGAGCTCCCCGCCACATGCAGGCGCTCGGGCGCCCCGGGCGGCTGGGCTCCGCGTCCAGGACGCCCGGTTCCGGACGGTGACGCCCCCGCGCGACCCGGGCGAGCTCCCCGCGTCCCAGCCCGACATGCGGGGCGTGGGGCCCCGGGAAGCCGAACCCGCCGGCGCGCGGCCGCCCGCCCGCACACGCCGCGGCCCTCGAAGACTTCAAACCCCGGGGGCTCCGCACACTTCACAGACCGGCCAGGACCCACCTTCGGGGATCCCGGGAGCCCCGGGCCCGCGCCTGATTTTGCATGCAGATCACCCACAATGCTCTAGCAGGGCCGCCCGCAGCTCCTGCAATTCCACCGAGAAGGAAAAGGCTCTTTTCTTGACAAAGTTCATCTGCTTAATGGTTTTCTTTTCTAAAAGTCAGGGTCGATGAACGAGGCAGAGTTACACGGTGTCAAAAGCTACCGCTCCCTCTGTAGATAATCACCGTAACTCTAGAGGAGCTGGAGCGCTGGAGGCTTATATAAGTAGCCCTGTGCACCAATCCCTCGGCTGGTCCGAGTGCAGTGGTGTTTACAATTAATTGATCACAGCCAGTTACAGATTTCTTTGTTCCTTCTCCACTCCCACTGCTTCACTTGACCAGCCTTTTACTGCATGTGGGAAAAGGGAAATTCGTGTCTAAAAAATTTTTTTTTTCTTTGTTGTCGTTTTTTCTCCCCGCCCTATCCCCCCTCCCCCAACAGGACACCAAGTACCAACTCCTGCCTGGCTTTTTTTTAAACACAGGGGAAAATGCACAGGCATGACCGCCTGCCAGGATGACCAGCGGACCACAGCGGGTGCGGCCTTCAGGAGCCTGCAGCGCAAGAGGCTTCCCTTCCTCACCAACTCCCGGAGCTTGCTCAAATCATGCCCACTGAGTCAGTGATGCCATCCAACCAGCTCATCCTCTGTCGTCCCATTCTTCTCCTGAAGATTCCTAACCTGGTGATCAGAACTTTAAACCCATAATGAATGGCCAACTAAACAATGACGTCAGCCTACAGTCATGTAATAAGTCCAGAAAGAAAAGGGTATGAGGTTAGTTCTTTTGTAAGACTTGTGTAAGGAAGTCAGAGTTGCCAGGTACATACAAGGTGCCTCTCAAGTTTGAATCTCAGATTACAAGTCTTAGTAAAAATGTATCCCCAATCCTGCTATCATTGCAGACACCACGGTTGAAGCCAAAATATTCTTAATTTGCAGAAGCTTGTATTTGAGAAGAGAAGGGTTGTGGGTTTTTTTTTTTTTATTTTGCTCTCCAGCCCCATACTCAAACCTTTACGTTTAGTTGGAAAAGCAAAACTTAATGGACCCCGGGTTTAAGCCAATACAATAAACTTCCTGTTCTCCTCCTTCATGCCTGGGACGCCCAAACCTTTTTCTCAATGAACAATCTGGATACTAGGGGACCTCCCTTTTCAGCATCCTCTGTTGCAGGTCTTTGCTAATAAGTCAGTTCTTTGCATCAGATGGCCAGAGTATTGGAGTTTCAGCTTCAGCATTAGTCCTTCCAATGAATATTCAGGACTGATCTCCTTTAGGATGGACTGGTTGGATGTTGCAGTCCAAGGGACTCTGAAGAGTCTTCTCCAACACCATAGTTGAAAAGCATCAATGCTTCGGCTCTCAGCTTTCTTTATAGTCCAACTCTCATGACAGTACATGACTACTGGAAAACCCATAGTTTTGACTATATGGACCTTTGGAGGCAAAATGATGTCTCTGCTTTTTAACATGCTGCCTAGGTTCGCTGTAATTAAGATGGTTCATTCCTGAGTATATGTCCCTTTCAAGGAAGCAGTCAGGTGCACAAGAAAGGGCACAGGACCTAGAACATCCACAGGCTTCCTGATGATGGTACTCCTAACACTGCCTTACCTCTCTACCGGTCCACTAAACAAGATGGTATTTGTGGAAGCACCCAGGAAATCCTCAAGGTACCTTGAGGATTGCTTGAACTTGTAACTGCTGCTGCTGCTAAGTCGCTTCAGTCGTGTCCGACTCTGTGCGACCCCAGAGACGGCAGCCCACCAGGCTCCCCCATCCCTGGGATTCTCCAGGCAAGAACACTGGAGTGGGATGCCATTTCCTTCTCCAATGATGAAAGTGAAAAGTGAAAGTGAAGTCGCTCAGTCGTGTCTGGCTGTTAGCAACCCCATGGACTGCAGCCCACCAGGCTCCTCCATCCATGGGATTTTCCAGGCAACAGTACTGGAGTGGGGTGCCATTGCCTTCTCCGTTGCACTTGTAAGGACAAACTGAACAGTTTCCTTTATTATATACCCATTTGTGACAGCTACGCAGTACTATGTCTCACTTCTGATGCTGTTAGGAATTTACATTTCTATCTAGCTAAGAGGTAGGAAGATACTGTTTTGCACGTGCCCTCACCCCATGTCAGATGGAAGAGGCTGCTTAATGATTTTCTTAAGGTTATGCAAGAAAGTAAGGACAGAACCAGGATGAGAAAGTGGCTCCAAGGTCCCACCCGGGAGTCCTACAATGCACTCTGCCCTTCTTTCACTTTCTTCTCTATTTCCAGACTCATGGACTTGGGTTTTCTTTCTCCAAAACGCTTTCTTTTTGAAAATGTTCACATCTCCATCTTCAAAACTTAACAAGATTGTCAACTTTGAAATGTCTCCTAATTTTGTCGATTAAGTATTGTATTATCAAATATTAATCATTCATCCTATTGATATTCAAAGTATTTTAAAATCCTTACATATCTTTAAAGACTTTTTCCCTTTTTTGGCAAATGATTTAAACAATGCAGAAATTAAATTAAAAAACCCACACCATGAAAAAGTGGGAAAAATAAAATCCTCATTCACCTCCACCCATTGTCCGATTTTCTTACCTTGACCTCTTAGAATATAGACTGCTGCTGCTGCTGCTAAGTCGCTTCATCGTGTCCGACTCTGTGCGACTCCATAGACGGCAGCCCACCAGGCTCCCCCGTCCCTGGGATTCTCCAGGCAAGAACACTGGAGTGGATTGCCATTATTTCCTTCTCCAATGATGAAAGGGAAAAGTGAAAGCGAAGTCACTCAGTCCTGTCCGACTCTTAGTGATCCCATGGACTGTAGCCCACCAGGCTCCTCCGTCCATAGGATTTTCCAGGCAAGAGTTCTGGAGTGCGGTGCCATTGTATCTTTCCCAAATCTATTTGAGTAGGGGTAGGGGGGCTTCCATGAGGGGTGGAGGAGCTTCTGTGATGGCTTTCCTCAAGTTCATTGTTGGCTTCTGGAGGGAAATAACTATTTTTTAAAATTGTATTACCAGTTCTTGTCTCAGTGATGACTGTGTTGACTTCCAAATTTTTTAAATTAAAATCAAGACAAGAACAATGTATTTAATAACTAGAAAAGGGGCAGGTCTGCAAAAGACTAGTCAAGTGCAGTAGTGAGAAGGGGGGAAGAGTAGAACGAGGAGTTCGATCTGTAACTGACTGTGAACAATCAATTGAGATAACTCACTACCTTCGGACCAGCCGAAATACTATGCAGCCGCCTGAAGTACTTAAAGCTCCAATGTTCACTCATTTTTACCTTACGGTGATATTTCAGTTCGCATCTATAAAGTAAAACACTTGCAATATGAATAATATGCATCCCTTAACACACACATCCCCGCCCGCGAGCACCTATTTATCAAGAAATAATAGAAATGTGTTTTATGACAAGAATCAGAAGCACTGCTGAGCATCCTGGGAGAGAGACATGAAAAATTAGCATCTCGTCACTAGGGCGTGTCTCAGTCCCGTTGGTCGGGGGAGGCTCAACTGTCCAATCAGCGCTAACCTCCTTTTTCTGTTTACCACACGTGACCCTGGAGACGGCTCAGCGAGGTCTGCAGAAAGCTGTGAGCTGGAGCAGATAAAGTCTTGTGCCTCCCTACGGCTGTAAATTCAGGCGGAGCCCCCACACCCGGTAGCCGCGCTCTCGCATCTTGGAGTCGGCTCCCTCCAGAAGGGCAGAGGTGTCTCCGGATGACTCAAGATCTGCTCCTCCTCCTTAAATCCCAAGTGATTAAACAAACAAACAAACCAGAGACCACCGCAGGGATGGGAAGACAAGCATCTGAAACACCCAAACATATTGGGTGCTTCTGAGGATTTCAGAATTTGAAAAGGTCAAAAGACAGAAGCCAAAGGTCAGAAGTGAAGATGACCAAGTGAAGGCAAGAGGGACAGATTTCTGTAAAAGCCTCAGAGGCAAAACTCAGAAGGGCCTGAAAGTTCACCCCAATGCAAAGAACAGCACAAGGACTGCAGAAATGCGTCTGGGACAGCAAGATCAGGAATATTCCGGGGCAGGAGGAGGAAGGCAGGAGCCAGAGGGCAAGCAGCTGTCCCTTTGGGAGTTCAAATCTCCAGACCCAGACCAGACACACCCCTTACCTCCTTGTGAGATCAGAATTGCTGGCTGCCCGCCTGACTCTAAGGAGAATGGATGATCCCAGAAAACCAGATGCAGGCAAATGTCCCAATTTTCAAGATGGGAAAAAGAAGAGTAAGACTTTCATAAATCACAATCTCTAAATTGATATTGGTCTGGGGCAAAACTCCAGAATGGGTTATTTAGGACCTCCTAAATAATTGGGAGCCAAATTGAAAGTAGTAATAAAAAGTCAAGCATCAAAATAACTGAATTTCTTTTTGTTTGTAAAGGCACTGCTTGATTTGACTGAATTGTTCCCATCTCTTCTGCTTTTCTTGTGGGCTGGAAGTCCATTCAATAGCCAGATTCAGACTGCTGATGGGGACTGAGGCCATCCTGGGGGTGGGGGGCAGGTCTCTAGTGATGGGCTGAGGCCGAGGGGCTGTCCCTTGGCCGGACCTTGTCTAATCTGTTTTTATCATTCACGTGGATGAGATACCTTGTTCAGATTTATTGAGGACACAGTAGGTAAGATGCTGTGAGAATCAGGAAGGCGGGAGAGATTAACAGCGGGGCTTGCTTATTTCACGTTATCTGGGCTTGAGTCCTAGTTTTCATCACCTACTAGCTTTGTTTCTTTGGACGAGTTGCTTACCTTGCTTGTGTCTCAGCCTCTCCACCTTTAAAATGGGCATAATCAGAATATCTGTCTCGTAGGAGGTGTGGAGGATTGAGCCAGAAGCCTTGGAGAGTTTAATTTTGCACATAAAAAAGTTTGGTAAGAATGTTAGGTCTCAAGGTTCAGAAACATTTCCCCTGGCTGAACAGATGCAAGGTAATGAGAAACTAAGAGATACAAACTAACAAGATAACAGACATAAATTAAATTTCTCTTTTCAGTTATAAAGGAAAGGAAATCTGAGCAGGTACCAGATAAGAGAATCTCACAAAAATGCGCAATGGCACCCCACTCCAGTACTCTTGCCTGGAAAATCCCATGGACGGAAGAGCCTCGTAGGCTGCTGTCCATGGGGTCGCAGAGAGTTGGACACGACTGAGTGACTTCACTTTCAGTTTTCACTTTCATGCCTTGGAGAAGGAAATGGCAACCCACTCCAGTGTTCTTGCCTGGAAAATCCCGGGGACAGCAGAGCCTGGTGGGCTGCCGTCTATGGGGTCACACAGAGTCGGACACAACTGAAGTGACACAGCAGCAGCAGCAGCAGCAGCACAAAAATGCAAAACCAAGTGGAGTTACACAGAGCCTGTCCCCAGAACGTATGCTCTGCTCAGGATGAGCCCAGAGCTCTTTTTTTTTTAATTCAATTTTTATTTTCAAATTGAAGTATATTTGATGTACAAATTATATTACAGGTTATATTATGCAATACTATATATAATATTATAGGTTATTATGTTACAGGTGTACAGTATAGTGATGCAGAATTTTTAAGGGCTATACTCTGCTGTACAATATATCCTTGTAGCTAATCATTTGTACCTCTTAATCCCAGGGCTCAGTTTTTTAAAAGACACTGGCAAACTGGAGTACCCAGGGGAAAGTGACCGAGGTGGTAACTTACACTTCCTCACCTTTCTTGTCTTTGCAAACATGCTTTCAACTAAATATTCCATTAGATTTGGTCCTCCTGACAATCCTGAGAACGGAGTAGGATTGACAGTATTTTTGCTGGTTTTATGGCCGAGAAAAATGGGCTGGAAGTGGTTCCAGGGTTTGCTCTGTTAGTAAGCTCAGTGGTGGCAGACGGGTTTTGGGGGAGGAGTACCCAATTCCAGGGACAGCTCAGTTCCCGATGTCCTCCCTTCTTCCCGTCAGCCAGGGGTCAAGGTGAGCAAGGCTTCCCTGGCCCTGCTGGCTCAGAACTCTCCCCCTGGGGCTCAGGCCACCCTGGCAGACAGCCCTGCAGAAGGCGGAGGGGGCTGTCTGCCAAGGCCTGTGCTCCCTTGACGCTTGGATTTGTGGGCCTGGTCAGCCCCCCAGGTTGTCCGCCCCCCAGGTGGGCACAGTGCAGCCTGTAGTCCTTCCCTCAGGAGGCCATGTCTGTGGGCTGGACCACGGAGGACCCACCGGCCAGGGCGGGTCTGCGTGGGTGATGCAGCGTTACTTTGAATGTTATCTTAAGCAGACAGTGAAAGTACTTCATTGAAAACCTTTTGACTATGTCTGCCTTGAAGTTCTAATCAATTAACTTATGGCAAAGAGAAGAGAGAGCGCCCTGATTTTATTAAAGATTCCTCTCCAAATGGCCCTGAAGTGCTGTACAAGGGCAGGATCTTCCCTGTTTCCACCTCTGTGCTCTCCCAGGCCAGGGGAATTCGCTCAACCTTCCCTCCTTCCCTTCATTCCGAATCTATCTGGGAAAGGTCCCCTTGGCCACGTCTCCTCCCCCCGCCTTCCAAGATGGGGCCCAACGGCCAGCACGATTATTTGTCCCCAAGGTCCAAGAGTCAGGAGCCCATGGTTACCATCACACACTTCCCCAGGTTCCTATTTTTTCAAAGCCCCAAATTTAGGCAGCCTGGGGCCGAGCAGATGGGTGAGCAAGGCCCCTTAGGCACTGAGGTCAGGGGGCCACCCTCAATGGGTCTCAGAATCGGGGTGGAGGGGCGCACAAAATCCACCCTCCTGTCTGAGTGTCCTTAGCTCCTCACATGTTCCAGCCCTGGGTCACAGGGAAACAGACAGGGAACCAGAACAAACAATCAAAACCTGGGGAAATGACACTTAAAACTGTATGAATACCAAAGACTTGGGCAGAAAGAAGTCATGTCTTTTTCTTATAACTCACTGATACTCACCTGGGGAATTGGCTGAAAATCAAATGTCTGTCTTCTTTAGCCCCTTGTGCCTTTGAATTGTGAAAATAAAACTAACACTATTTTAAAAATGGAATAGGAACATTCCTATTCATGGTTAAGAATGATTAAGAAATGCCATTCCTTAAGACTCCACACTTCCACTGCAGGGGACTCAGGTTTGATCCCTGGTTAGGGAGCTAAGATCTTGTATGCAGGGTGCAGGATGCATGGGAACAGGTCTGACCTTGGCACCCAGCATATGTGAGCCCGGGGGTCTGAGTGGACCACTGAGTGGATTGTGCGTGGTCAGACCAATAATACCAGTTGTCATAGTGGACTTGGGAGCTATAATGGAACAACAAACTAGGCTGGAGGTCCAAGTCCTAGCTGATTTGGATCTTGGTGAGGACCCCCTTCCTGGCTTGTAGACAGCCAACTTCTTGCTATGTCCTTACGTGGCCTTTCCTTGTTGAAGTGCCCGTGGAGAGAGAGGAGGCGCTGGTCATCTTTCTCTTCTTATGAGGACATTAATACCACCGTGGAGGCCCCACCCTCAGAACCACATCTACACCTAATGACCCCTGAAGGCCCCACCCCCAAATGCCACCACACTGAGGGTTAGGGTTTTAACATACGGATGCTGTGGCGGGAGGACACAAACATTCGATCCATAACACTGATATCCACTGGGATGCTTTTTCTGTCCAGATGGTTGCAGAGCTGGAGTGGTCCCAGGAGTAAAGACAGACCAACTGGGATGCTCCCTGCTCAGCCCCCTCCCTTTCACCCTCACACCTGAGATTACAGCTCTCAGTCC
>SJXQ01010970.1:46526-82744 GCA_006408695.1 Aepyceros melampus | reverse complement strand
AAAAAAAAAAAAAAAAAAAAAAAGACCTGAGGCTTCAACTGGATCTGCAGCTTTATGATAATGTAATATTTCTATATCATGGAAATCCAAGTCTATGCCCCAATCAGTAACACTGAAGAAGCTGAAGTTGAATGGTTCTATGAAGACCTACAAGACATTTTTAGAATTAACACACAAAAAAGATGTCCTTTTCATTATAGGGGACTAGAATGCAAAAGTAGGAAGTCGAGAAACATGTGGAGTAATAGGCAAATTTGGCCTTGGAGTAAGGAATGAAGCAGGGGAAATGTTAATAAAGTTTTGCCAAGAGAATGCACTGGTCATAGCAAACACCCTCTTCCAACAACACAAGAGAAGACTCTACACATGGACATCACCAGATGAAAAACACCAAAATCAGATTGATTATATTCTTTGCAGCTAAAGATGGAGAAGTTCTATACAGTCAGCAAAAAGAACACCGGAAACTAACTGTGGCTCAGATCATGAACTCCTTATTGCCAAATTCAGATTGAAACTGAAGAAAGTAGGGAAAACCACTAGACCATTCAGGTATGACCTCAATCAAACCCCTTATGATTATACAGTGGAAGTGAGAAATAGATTTAAGGGCCTAGTCTGATAGGCAGAGTGCCTGATGAACTATGGATGGAGGTTCATGACATTTTACAGGAGACCTGGATCAAGACCATTCCCATAGAAAGAAATGCAAAAAAGCAAAATGGCTGTCTGAAGAGGCCTTAAATAGCTGTGAAAAGAAGACAAGTGAAAAGTAAAGGAGAAAAGGAAAGATATACCCATCTGAATGCAGAGTCCCAAAGAATAGAAAGGCGAGATAAGAAAGCCTTCCTCAGTGATCAATGCAAAGAAATAGAAGAAAACAACAGAATGGGAAAGACTAGACATCTCTTCAAGAAAATTAGAGATACCAAGGGAACATTTCAGGCAAAGATGGGCTCCATAAATTACAGAAATGGTATGGTTCTAACAGAAGCAGAAGATATTAAGTGGCAGAAATACACAAAGAAGTGTACAAAAAAGATCTTCATGACCCAGTTAATCACGATGGTATGATCACTCACCTAGAGTCAGACATTCTGGAATGTGAAGTCAAGTGGGCCTCAGAAAGCATCACTGNCACTGCAGATGGTGATTGCAGCCATGAAATTAAAAGACCCTTACTCCTTGGAAGGAAAGTTATGACCAACCTAGACAGTATATTCAAAAGCAGAGACATCATTACTTTGCCGACTAAGATCCGTCTAGTCAAGGCTATGGTTTTTCCAATGGTCATGTATGGATGTGAGAGTTGGACTGGGAAGAAGGGTGAGCGCCAAAGAATTGGTGCTTTTGAACTGTGGTGTTGGAGAAGATTCTTGAGCGTCCCTTGGACTGAAAAGAGATCCAACCAGTCCATTCTGAAGGAGACTGGCCCTGGGATTTCTTTGGAGGGACTGATGCTGAAGCTGAAACTCTAGTACTTTGGCCACCTCACGCGAAGAGTTGACTCATTGGAAAAGACCCTGATGCTGGGAGGAATTGGGGCAGGAAGAGAACGGGATGACCGAGGATGAGATGGCTGGATGGCATCATCGACTAGATGAACATCAGTTTGTGTAAAGTCCAGGAGTTAGTGATAGACAGGAAGGCCTGGCATGCTGAGATTCATGGGGTCACAAAGAGTTAGACATGACTGAGCGACTGAACTGAATATTTCTATTAGTCATCCAAGAGAAAGAACTATGGTTCACTGAAATAATAGCTTTAAGTATTTTATTAATTTTTAAAAATATTTATTGGGGAAATGCCATACATAGCTCTATTTCAACACATTTTTTTAAACTGCTTTTATGAATTCTAAAATCAAAATGATGATATATGAGAGAAAATCATGGAAATGGCACAATGGAAGCTTCATTTTGAAATAAATAAATACATTGTTATAAGGTTGGTGGAGGCCAACAAAAAAAAAAAAAAGAAGAAGAAGAAAATGACTATTTCTTAAATTCATGCTGTGAGCAAGAGCACAGGTTAGATTTGCATATGTTAATTATACTCATAACAAATTTATAGAATAATTCTGGAATCCTTATTTTACAAGTGAGAAAACAGAGGCTCTGAGAAATTATTTAAAAGGTCCCAGGTTGACATATCTAGTGCTAGAGAAACTTATTAGCTTTCCCCTTCCTTGCATAGAGAGGGGTTAGTTTTCCCATTTAGTCTAGGATTACGGTCAAGTGAAGTGAGCCACTTCCTGAGTATGCACTTAAATGTAGATGGGAGATGTTCAACATTCTCATCCTTGTTACACTGACCTAGGAGACAAAACATTCCACCTGGTATGACTGTAAAACTATGTGATTGTCATCAGCCTGGAACAATGAGTTTCCAAATGGAGAATAACATTGGACTTTGTGTGAAAAAGAAATAAATCTTTGATATGTTCAGCATGATTAGAACCTAGGTTGTCCTGATGGCATTTTACTATTTGCCTATATTTTTCTCTTTTCAAAAACTTTAGTTTCAGCCCTTAACTTGTACTAAGATTTGCTGTTTCTGTTCAGTCACTGAGTTATGTCCAACTCTTCATGACCCTACAGACTAGCCCACCAGACTCTTCTGTCCATAGGATTTCCCAGGCAAAAATACTGGAGTGCTTTGCCACTTCTGTCTCCAGGGGATTTTTCTGACCCATCAAACCTATGGCTTATACATTGGTAGGTATATTCTTTATCACTGAGCCACGAGGGAAGCTCTATATTGAGATTAGAGAGGTGGATACCATGACTTTTCTTTTTTGAGGGGTGTGAAGGCAAGAACTTACAGACTGCATTTATTTTTTAGGCTTTTTACCATCATTCAGTTCAGAAAGAGAAGTAGTATTGTTTTCCTACAGGGGAAAGACTTGTCATTTTTCTATATTATCGTGTAGAAAATTACTTAAAAAATGCACATATGTTTTGAAACTGTTTGCTCAAATCTTGATGCTCACCTAAATGAAAGTTTTGTTAGTTCAAGACTAAGTCCTTTGTCTGTCAATCAGTGAGTGGTTAGTAGCAAAAGGTTTGTTGTAGTTCTGAATATATAAGAACAGCTTATGAAGTGATTTTTTTAAACAAAATTCCTGGTTCCATACAGCAAAACTATAATACATAATTCAGTCTCTAAATGCAGATTGAATCCCTTAAAGGCAAAGAATGAATATAATCAGCATATTAACACTTTTCAGATTTTGCTTTGTGGAATGTTTACTAATTTCAGATGAATTCATAAGTACTTTTATTGAGAACTTTGGGCATTACATTTGTAAGCATATTGAATGAAATTGAGAAAGTGAATACAGATGTTGATTCTTGAGCACAAATATCCTATATTTTAATCATGCCTTCAGGGTTCAAAAAATACCCTTGGGCCTAAAAGCCTGGATCAAATTCCTCTTATGGTTTTCAGTTGGAATTTGTTAAAAGTCACACATTATCCTGGAATTCAGATTCCTGATTTATAAAATGAGGCTGAAATACAGCAAAATATGGTGATTTATGTAAATAACATAGAATGAAAACAAAACAGCAATCATACTAACTAGTTTATATACAGTGCTGTGGGTTATTATTATCATTATTACGTTGACATTATTTCTCAGTGCTTGCTATGGCTGAGGATAATAATGCTGATATCTTGTTCTTATTACATTTGTACTTTTACACTGGAATATAATTAACCATATGTCAATCAACCTATGTTAGTTTCAGGCATCCAACATAATAATTCAATATTTGTATATTTGGTGAGGTGATCACTACAGTATGTCTATATGTCATCTGTAACCATAATTCTATTTTTTTCTTGTGATGAGTACTTTTAAAATTTATTGTCCTAGCAAGTTTCAAATATGCAATACAATATTGTTAACTATAGTCACTATTCTGTATGTTACATCCCCACGACTTATTTTATAGCTAGAACTTTGTACCTGTTGAGTCCCTTTAACTGTTTTACCCACCCTCACTCCCTGCATATAGCAACCAAAATCTGTTCTGTTATACTTACACTTCTTAAACAAGATAAAATATTCAAGTCTATAATAATTGAAAAATCCATTCACATACTCTGATTGTATCATAGAGTTGTTCTCATGAAGTGTAAACAGATGATCTTGATAAACAATCTTGGGGAAAGGATTCAGTGAGAAACAGACTCTGTATTGATGCTATGGTACTACCTTGATGGCAATTCTATCAAAATTCTTGGCAGAGGGCCACAGCAGTTGAGACATGACCTAGGTAGATCTTTCTTTTTCATATATTCAGTACAGTTTATTTATTTTTAAAAATTTTCTATTGGAGTAGAGTTGATTTACAAAGTTGTATTAATTTCAGGTGTATAGCAAAGTGAACCAGTTATACATATACATATATCTACTCTTTTAAGATTCTTTTCCCATATAAGCCATTACTGAGTATTGAGTAGAATTCCCTGTGTTATACATCAGGCTCTTATTAGTTATCTATTTTATATATAGGTATATGTCAGTCCCAATCTCCCAATTTATCCCCTTTCCTCTTATCCTTTGGTAACCATAATTTAGTTTTATACATCCATGATTCTACTTCTGTTTTGTAAATAAGTTCATTGGTACCGCTTTTTTTTTTTTTTAGATTTCACATATAAACCATATCATCATGCAATAGATAAAGAGGATTTATTACTCAGCCATAAAAAGAATAAAATAATGCTGTCTGCAGCAACTTGGATGAACCTGAGATTGACAGACTATGAGAAGTAAGTCAGACACAGGTAGAATCATTTTTAACTTACCATCTATCTTAACTTCAGAGGTAGACAGCCAAAATGAGGAGTTCCTCTATCTTTGGACTATGAGTGGAAACAAGAGGAAAAGCAACTTTCATTTTGTAGCACTGAATAACACATGCCCAATTATTTGGTTTACATAAATATGTGATTTTCTATTCTTTTTTCTAGTTTGTAAATGATCCAAAGTGCTCAGAGTCTAGAGCTAGGGATTGAATCACTAGGGCTAGACTAGCTAAGATATTCTATATAGAGAAAGCTATTAGGCCAAATTCAAGCCTGAGCTGATAAGTACAAAGATAGAAGTAGATAAGATACAAACAGAGATACATAAGGTAAAAATTAGACAGTTTCATATTTATTCATAGCCCAGTTTAAATCTTACATCTCCCATAAATTTCCCCAGATACCTTTTTCAGAAGAAATGACCTTTTATATAATCCTCTTGCATTTTGTTTGCTGATTATAATTGAAAGATGCATCCAGAGTTGTACAAATAAGGAAAAAGGGAAGAATGTGAGAGCGTACATATGGCAAAGAATGGTGCATTTTGATGGCTCATTTCCAATACTAGACGTTTGCTATATCAGGAAATCAACCTGGCTTAGAATAACAGGGATGATATGGACTTAACCTTTGTATAGTAGTTTGTTTCCCATGGTAAATGCAGGCAGGCTCTCTGATGAAGCTTTTGGCTGTATAATGAGTGAGTGAAGAGCAATGATCCATTGAACCAGATAATGAATCAGTGTTGGGCCTGATTACATCTTAAATGCATATACACCATTTAACCTCAGTTGGAAGTAGTATTGGAAAAGAGTCTAAAATGATTTACAAGTTTGATTTAAATAAGCAGAAATCATTAAAAGTTAAGCAAAAGAGGATCACTCATGCAAAGTATCAAGCCAATGAACACAAAGTAGATGTCTAATAGATGCTTTTTCCCTTCTATTAATTCTTGGCTAAATCTGAGTTCCCAACAACAAATAATGGTTGTATATTCAAGATTATTGACTGAATTTTGTTTATAAATAATCCAAATTTAGCACCTTGAAAGACCCAAACTGATTTTTTTTAATTTCTATTAATATACAATGGATACATAAAGATCTGTACATATTTATTGAGGACTATTTGATCAACTTAGTTATATGCAAACACCTATGTTATGCTCGTGACATCAGCCATAAAATCAGAAGATGATTACCTCTTGGTAGGAAGGCGATGACAAACCTAGACAGTGTGTTGAAAAGCAGAGACATTACTGGGTGAACAAAGGTCGTACAATCAAGGCTATGGTCTTCCCAGTGGGCAAGTACTGTTGTGAGAGCTGGACCATAAAGAAGGCAAAACTCAAAGAATTGATGCCTTCAAACTGTGGTGCTAGAGAAGACTCCTGAAAGTTCCTTGGACAGCAAGGAGATCAAATCAGTCAATCTTAAGGGAGATCAACCATGAATATTCACTAGAAGGACTGATGCTGAAGCTGAAGCTCCACTAACTTTGTCATCTGATGCACACAAAAAATTCATTGGAAAGTCCTAATGCTGGGAAAGATCAGGGCAGAAGGAATGGAAAAAGTTTTTTTTTTTTTTTTACACCTTTGGTAGAAACAATAAGGAAAACATTTTGAGGAAAATTTTTTAAATTTTCAGTTACAAAATACCTGTTGATGAGTATGTCAGTAAGTTCCTATAAGGAACAATTAAGCCATTTGCTTGGGTATGAGAATCTCAGAAAAATAGTCATACTAATAATGACAGTGTAAGAGTGAAGTCAGGCATACTAGCTTCTGATGTAGTTAGCAAGGCATACTTCTGGTTTTCAGTGTGTGGGTTGTGTGTGGAAACTGATAATTTCCTTTTTAGTATGATTCCTATGTGTGTGCCTCTACGCACAATGAACAGGAAGCTACTACCCTCAAGTATCTCATATATTTTGGAAAACGTGAAAAATAAAGCATTAATATTGATACCACTATGATGTTGATGCTGTAGCTAGAGATTAAGATGCCAGTGAATTTCAGACAGATACTCAACTCTACTAGGAGATAATGCTGTAAGTTTTCTTTGAAGATTTAATATCTCAGCTAGGCAATGAAGGACAAGTAGGAGTTCTAGGACTAACAGGTAATATCCCAGGGAGGAAAAAAATAATTGCAAACTCAGTCAGCCATATGATAACTCTATGATTTCAGAGAATCAGTTTGGCTTGACTGAAACTTGAAAGTGACAGTCGCTCAGTCATGTCCAACTCTTTGCAACTCTATTGACTATAAAGTCCATGAAATTCTCCAGGCCAGAATACTGGAGTGAGTAGTTATTCCCTTCTCCAAGGGATCTTCCCAACCCAGGGATCGAACCCAGGTCTCCTGCATTACAGGCAGATTCTTTACCAGCTGAGGTACCAGGGAAGCCCCTTGGCTTGAAGGAGCTATGGTATTTAAATGAGGGAGAAGTTGGATTATTGAAGAACAATGAATACCATACACGTATTCTGGCTTTAAATACAGGTAATAGGGCATAATTGTAGGAAAAAAATGAATAATATTGATAATTAAAAATTAATGCCTAGATTCTCCACTTTGGTCCTAGAAGTAGAACATTTGGAATTTAGAAGGCTTTACTCCCCTCTAGGACACATGCAGCCATGAAATTAAAAGACAGTTGCTCCTTGGGGAAAAAAAAGCTATTACAATTATAGACAGTGTATTTAAAAGCAGAGACATTACTTTGCCAACAAAGGTCTGTATAGTCAAAGCTATGGTTTTTCCAATAGTCATGTATAGATGTGAGAGTTGAACCAAAAAGAAAGTAGAGTACCAAAGAATTGATACTTTTGAACTGTGGTGTTGGAGAAGACTCCTTTTGGACTGCAAGGAGATCCAACCAGTCCACCCTAAAGGAGATCAGACCTGGGTGTTCATTGAAAGCACTGATGTTGAGGCTGAAACTCCAATGCTTTGGCCACTTGATGCGAAGAGCTGACTCATTTGAAAAAAACCCTGATGCTGGGAAAGATTGAGGGCAGGAGGAGAAGGGGATGACAGAGTATGATATGGTTGGATGGTATCACCAACTCAATGGATATGGGTTTGGGTGGACCCTGGGAGTTGGTGATGGGCAGGGAGGCCTGGAGTGCTGTGGTTCATGAGGTTGCAAAGAATATAAAGAGGAAGACGAGAAGTAAACTGATCAAGGGTTGAAGTTTTGTGAGGTGAGTGTATCAGGAAGGAAACAAGAAAAAGTAAGTAAACATATCAGTAAGGAATTGGTTGAAAAGATGCACAGTGAATCTTAAAGTGGAGAAAGTATAAAGTAAAAACCAAATAGGCTTAAATAAATGAAAGAAAATAGAGAAATAAAGGTAGTACAAACAAGGGTGATGATGATAGTACTGTACCAAATGAAAGATGGAGTTTGGACTTCTTCATCTCGCAATATGCTATCCAAGATGCTTTGAGATATTGTACAGTAACATTTTTCACAATAGGATAATATGAGGCTATAGTATTCAGATCATTTATTCATTTATCTATATATCTATTTTATATTGAATTAAGATTGCCAGAATCAGATGGGAAACAGTGGAAACAGTGACAGATTTTATTTGGGGGAGCTCCAAAATCACTGCAGATGGTGACTGCAGCCATGAAATTAAAAGACACTTGCTCCCTGGAAGAAAGGTTATGACCAACCTCGACAGCATATTAAAAAGCAGAGTCATTACTTTACAAAAAAAGATCTGTCTAGTCAAAGCTATGGTTTTTCCAGTAGCCATGTATGGATGTGAGAGATGGATTATAAAGAAAGCTAAACACCAAAGAATTGATGCTTTTGAACTGTGATGTTGGAGAAGACTCTTGAGAGTCCCTTGGACAGCAAGGAGATCCAACAGGTCAATCTTAAAGGAAATCAATCCTGAATATTCATTGAAAGGATTGATGCTGAAGCTGAAACTCCAATACTCTGGCCACCTGATGTGAAGAACTGACTCATTTGAAAACACCCTAATGCTGGGAAAGACTGAAGGCAGGAGGAGAAGGGGACGACAGTTGATGAGATGGTTGGATGGAATCACCGACTCAGTGGACACGAGTTTGAATAAACTCTGGGAGTTGGTGATGGACAGGCAGGCTTGGTGTGCTGCAGTCCATGGGGTTGCAAAGAGTCAGACATGACTGAGTGCCTGAACTGAACTTATAATAAACTCCACTTTCTAGTCTCGGAAGTGTGTAACTGAAGCAGAGAGAAAGTAATCATTATTGAAACAGTGACTATATACTCTGGTTTTATTTTTTCTCAAGTAAGTTATGACTTAATGTTGTCTTGGTACAATTCCGTTGAACAGCACATCTTATCACATTTAGAATAGTCCCCAGTACAATCATTATTTTTAAGTTACCTATTGAAACTGAAGTGATCAGACAAAGGAGACTAGGTTTTGGAATAAGTCACCAGGTTGGCACTGATATCACCATATCTGATGGCAGGACTTGTAATAGGAAGGTCACAAAGTCTTTGAAACTTAGGAAAATGTGATCCAGTTTAACAGCAGCTGACAGGATAAAACTATTGTCTAAATAAGTAGAAAGACTCTTATAAAGTAGAATCTCTTCTTTCTTTTTAAAGTATATGCAGGGAATAGTAACAGACTCTGGAGTATACTGATGAGGTATACTCATAACATGAGCTATAGAAAAATGAAGAGCATCTACTCATCTACTGAAGAGAAATGTAGTGAAAATTAGCATTTTTCAGGAAATTCTATATTTTTGCTATTCCAGGAAGTCTGAAGGAGCATAGATAGAGATTCTAGAAATTCTAGAGGTAAAGGTCAGAGAGCAGAGGTCAAGGAAAGGTTAGGTTAGGTACAAAAGAAACCCAATTTGCATATTTTAAAATAGCATTGACTATAGGGGCTTCCTGGTGGCTCAGTCAGTAAAGAATCCACCTGCAATGTAGGAGACCTGGGTTCGATCCCTGGGTTGGGAAGATCCCCTGGAGAAGGAAATGGCAACCCACTCCAGGATTCTTGCCTGGGAAATCCCATGAACCAAGGAGTCCGGCAGTCTACATACAGTCCGTGGGATTGAAGAGTCGGACAGGACTTAATGACTAAACCACTACCATAATTACTAATATTTTTGGCAATGACCAAGCATAGCAGGACCATAAGGAATTATCATTTTAACTGGATATGTGTTTTCTTCAAAGATTTGATCCCCACTGTCACCTATAAAATGAAAATAGGTAAGTGTAGTGCTCAGGCCTCTCAGAATGGGTCAACTTCAGCTTAGATTAATTTTTCTTGTATGATTATACCCATGTGGATGTTGGCAAGAGGACATAACCAATTCTCAAGACTGAATGAAAAAAAAAATGCCTTGACAGATACATGGTCTTTTATAAAAATCTTTCACAAAACAAGAACAAGTATAAATTTTCCACCTTGGTTTATATGTCCATGGACTTTCTATAAGAAGATAGCATACTGATAATAATTAAAATTCCACAGGCAGCTAATACTGAAAAGATTTATAGTCTGTCCTATAGGGAGTGGATATGAAGACAGCCCTGTTTTTTGTGGACTCTAGCTGCTCAAGTAATATTATCTTTCAGCTTAACACCTGTCTCATTCTTCACTTTATTCACTCAACAAATATTTATTGAACTTCTTGTATAGACAAGCTGATTACTATCTTCCAGAGAACTATCACATTCTTAAGAGTTGAATGACATGTAGTTTTTGGAGTAGAGGTAACAGAAGTGGGATATTTTTGGTTATTTTTGCCCATGACTATTTCTATTACTAAAAGCATTTGAGTATCCATTGTGTAATTATTTTTTTTTCAATTCCCAGCCATCTTATGTCATGAAACATCCTTTATCTATTCGTTTGGATACATCCTAACGCCACAAAAATACCCTCATTCTGCTTGTTTTGAACCATGTATGTTTGTATATTTGATGGGGTCCAATCATCAACAAATAACAGCTTGTGCTAGACTATCTCAAGGACTCCCAATTCTAACTGCAACTGTTGATTTAAAAGATGGGCTGAACAGTGGGAGCAGAACATGTTTCTGAGCCTTATAAAAAAAAAAATTGAAATAGAACACAAACCAAGTGTCAAACAACAAAAATTGCCTTGTCAAGATGAATCACTTAGACTAGCATTTCCCAAATTATTCTTTGCAAAGAAGCAAAATATTCACTTATTCAGTATTCTTGCTCAACAAAGTTTAGACAACGTTTGGTTAAAACAATTTAAATAGGTTTCTCTGTAAGACCTCTGAAAGATGTTGTTATTATTATTATTATTTTTATAATTCTCAAAGTTCAGATCCGGCCAGTTATTTCATCTGGAAAACTTAAATGCTTTAGTGATACTGGTGTTTTATGGAATATATTTTGTAAACTATTGCCTTTACAAAAATGATGAATTATAAAGGATTTGTTTCCCTAATTAATCAAGAAAGAACTACAATATAGCACAGGGAACTCTGCTCAATATTCTGTACAACCTATATGGGAAAATAATCTGAAAAATAATATATATATATATATATATATATATATATGATTGAATCACCTTTCTGTACACCTGAAACTAACACAACATTGTAAATAAATTAGATGCCAATTAAAATAAAAATTAAGTTAAAAATTTAAAGACATGATAATACAATTCAGTTCAACTGGAAATGTTTACTTGTTTGATTTATTTCTTGGTTCAAATAGAACTCACAAACTGATTTTTCCAACACAAATAAGCAGGTTAAAATCAGCAGAAAATATGTTACCAATCATAAATATGTTTCAACTTGCTAAAATATGATTCTTTAAAATTCAGTGAAAAATAATAAGCGATAGAGGATGCTGGTTAAGGACATGTGCGAAGGAGATAATCCATCTGTGAAAAAACTCTGTCTTTGAACGTGTATTAAATGCAAATTGGGAAAAGTTTCAAAACTGTCCTGTTCCTCAATTTTCTAACCTAGAAAATTCAAATAGGAATGGTAACTAACTTCATAACATGTCTGCTTAAAAATAAGCATAAAACATGTTCAGTTCTGTTCAGTTCAGTTCAATTCAGTTCAGTCACTCAGTCGTGTCCTACTCTATGCAACCCCATGAATTGCAGCACGCCAGGCCTCCCTGTCCATCACCAACTCCTAGAATTCACTCAAACTCATGTCCATCAAGTCGGTGATGCCATTCAGCCATCTCATCCTTTGTCGTCCCCTTCTCCTTCCCCTAGTCCATCCCAGCATCAGAATCTTTTCAAATGAGTCAATTCTTTGCGCGAGCTGGCCAAAGTATTGGAGTTTCAGCTTTAGCATCAGTCCTTCCAAAGAACACCCAGGACTGATCTCCTTTAAAATGGACTAGTTGGATCTCCTTGCAGTCCAAGGGACTCTCAAGAGACTTCTCCAACACCACAGCTCAAAAGCATCAATTATTCAGCGCTAAGCTTTCTTCACAATCCAATTCTCACATCCATACATGATGACTGTAAAAGGCATAGCCTCGAATAGACGGACCTTTGTTGGCAAAGTAATGTCTCTGCTTATGAATATGCTATCTAAGTTGGTCAAAACTTTCCTTCCAAGGAGTCTTTTAATTTCATGGCTGCAATCACCACCTGCAGTGATTTTGGAGACCAAAAAATAAAGTCTGACACTGTTTCACTGTTTCCCCATCTATTTCCCACGAAGTGATGGGACCAGATGCCATGATCTTCGTTTTCTGAATGTTGAGCTTTAAGCCAACTATTTAGCTCTCCTCTTTCACTTTCATCAAGAGGCTTTTGAGTTCCTCTTCACTTTCTGCCATAAGGGTGATGTCATCTGCATATCTGAGGTTCTTGATAGTTCTCCCGGCAATCTTGATTGCAGCTTGTGCTTCTTCCAGCTCAGCGTTTCTCATGATGTACTCTGCATAGAAGTTAAATAAGCAGGGTGACAATATACGTTTTGATGTACTCCTTTTCCTATTTGGAAGCAGTCTGTTGTTCCATGTCCAGTTCTAATTGTTGCTTCCTGACTGGCATATAGGTTTCTCAAGTGGCAGGTCAGGTGGTCTGGTATTCCCATCTCTTGCAGAATTTTCCACAGTTTATTGTGATACACACAGTCCAAGGCTTTGGCATAGTCAATAAAGCAGAAATAGATATTTTTCTGGAACTCTCTTGCTTTTTCCATGATCCAGCAGATGTTGGCAATTTGATCTCTGGTTCCTCTGCCTTTTCTAAAACAGCTTGAACATCTGGAAGTTCACAGTTCACGTATTGCTGAAGCCTGGCTTGGAGAATTTTGAGTATTACTTTACTAGTGTGTGAGATGAATACAATTGTGTGGTAGTTTGAGCATTCTTTGGCATTGCCTTTCTTTGGGATTGGGATGAAAACTGACCTTTCCCAGTCCTGTGGGCACTGCTGAGTTTTCCAAATTTGCTGACATATTGAGTGCAGCACTTTCACAGCATAATCTTCCAGGATATGAAATAGCTCAACTGAAATTCCATCATCTCCACTAGCTTTGTTCATAAAGATGCTTTCTATGGCCCAGTTGACTTCACATTCCAGGATATCTGGCTCTAGGGGAGTGATCACACCATCATGATTATCTGGGTTGTGAAGATCTTTTTTGTACAGTTTTTCGGTGTATACTTGCCAGATTTTCTTAAATCTTCTGCTTCTCTTAGGTCCCTACCATTTCTGTCCTTTATCGAGCCCATCTTCACATGAAGTGTTCCCTTGGTATCTCTAATTTTCTTGAAGAGATCTCTAGTCTTTCCCTCTGTTTCTTTGCATTGATCACTGAGGAAGGCTTTCTTATCTCTCTTTGCTATTCTTTGGAATTCTGGATTCAAATGCTTATATCATTCCCTTTCTCCTTTCCTTTTCACTTCTATTCTTTTCACAGCTATTTGTAAGGCCTCCCCAGGCAGCCATTTTGCTTTTTTGCATTTCTTTTCCATGGGGATGGTCTTGATCCCTGTCTCCTGTACAATGTCATGAACATCATTCCATAGTTCATCAGGCACTGTATCTATCAGATCTAGTTCCTTAAATCTATTTCTCACTTCCACTGTATAATCATAAGGGATTTGATTTAGGTCATACCTGAATGGTCTAGTCGTTTTCCCTACTTTCTTCATTTTAAGTCTCACTTTGGCAATAAGGAGTTGATGATCTGGGCTACAGTCAGCTCCTGGTCTTGTTTTTGCTGACTGTATAGAGCTTCTCCGTTTGGCTGCAAATAATATAATCAATCTGATTTCGGTGCTGACCATCTGGTGATGCCCATGTGTAGAATCTTCTCTTGTGTTGTTGGAAGAGGGTGTTTGCTCTGACCAGTGCATTTTCTTGGCAAAACTCTATTAGTCTTTGGCCTGCTTCATTCCATATTCCAAGGCCAAATTTGCCTGTAACCCCAGATGTTTCTTGACTTCCTACTTTTGCATTCCAGTCCCCTATAATGAAAAGGACATCTTTTTGGGGTGTTAGTTCTAAAAGGTCTTGTAGGTCTTCATAGAACCATTCAACTTCAGCTTCTTCAGTATTACTGGTTGGGTCATAGACTTGGATTACTGTGATATTGAATGGTTTGCCTTGGAAATGAACAGAGACCATTCTGTTGTTTTAGAGATTGCATCCAAGTACTGCATTTCATACTCTTTTGTTGACCATGATCACTACTCCATTTTTCTGAGGAATTCCTGCCCACTGTAGTAGATATAATGGTCATCTGAGTTAAATTCACCCATTCCAGTCCATTTTAGTTTGCTGATTCCTAGAATGTCAACGTTCACTCTTTCCATCTCCTGTTTGACTACTTCCAATTTGCCTTGATTCATGGACCTAACAATCCAGATTCCTATGCAATATTGTTCTTTACAGCATCGGACTTTGCTTCTATCACCAGTCACATCCACAACTGGGTAAGCTTTGGCTCCATCTCTTCATTCTTTTTGGAGTTATTTCTCCACTGAGCTCCAGTAGCATATTGGGCTCCTACTGACCTGGGGAGTTCCTCTTTCAGTATCCTATCATTTTGCCTTTTCATACTATTCATGGGGTTCTCAAGGCAAGAATACTGAAGTGGTTTACCATTCCCTTCTCCAGTGGACCACATTCTGTCAGACCTCTCCACCATGACCCTCCTGTCTTGAGTGGCCCCACACGGCATGGCTTAGTTTCATTGAGTTAAACAAGGCTGTCGTTCATGTGATCAGATTTACTAGTTTTCTGAGATTATGGTTTCTGTGTCAGCCCTCTGAATCCTCTCACAACACTACCGTCTTTCTTTAGTTTCTCTTACCTTGGACGTGGGGTATCTCTTCCCAGCTGCTCCAGCAAAGCACAGCCACTGCTCCTTACCTTGCATGAGGTGTATCTCCTCACAGCCTCACCTTTTGATCTTGAACGTGGAGTAGCTCCTCTCAGCCCTCCTGCACCCACGCAGCCACTGCTCCTTGGACGTGGGGTAGCTCCTCCTTGCTGCCTCCCCTGACTTCAGACTTGTGGTAGCTTCTCTAACATGTAAAACATGTTACATATTGTATTGTTGTATGCAAAGGCTTTGTGTTAAACCCAATAAATGGGGACTATTAATAATACTAAAAAGTCAAATTCAGAAAGATAGAGTTGTATTCAGATTTGGATATTTTTTTTCTAAATTCCTGAAACTGTAGGATTTGATATATGTACAATTAAAATAATTTATCTAATATGTATACTGTGTATATTGCAGATTACAGCTCAGATAAAACAATTGAATGTTATTTCTTAATAGAAATGGATGAATTACTTTATACAAATTTTTAACTACTTGAACTTAAGAGGATAATTATTTATGTGTAATATTGAAAAGAGTGATGTTTTCCTTCAGCTTATTTCAGTCTCAAGTGCCATTTTTAACAACAAGGAAACTGAGGCACAAAGAGGTTAGAATACTTTGACACAGGTTGCATAATCAATAATCACAGAACTGATATTTTACCCTAGATCTGTATGATTTCAAAGAAACTGAAACATTACAATTTTTTCTATTATATGAAAAGATTTTTGTATGGGTAAATAGAACTTGTAGCTGTGTAATAAAAATCACTAGAAGAATATGTCATTTCAGTAACAATCCATGAATAAGAAATTCTTTCAGATGCTCTCTCCCATTTACCAACTTTCAACACAAGGGCATAAAGCTTTAGGTAATTTAAATAACCAATGAGATTCAAAACAATGCACTGCTTGAAAAATGTAGAGGCTAATTGGCTAAGTCTCCAAATGCTACTTTGGAAAATTTAGGAGTTAATGTCCCCTGGGAAAATTTCATACAGCTGCTTTTGATTAGGGAATGAAACAGTCAACTTGCAAGTCTTTGAAACTCACACATGCCTCCTGACTTGTAAATAATTAGTCAATTTATTTTTTGATAGCTAGTGCCCAATAACTAGAAACAGAGAATAGAGGAAGGACAAAGAACAAAGACAGAGAAAGATGGGCTCATTCTCTATTAAATACATGATGCTGCTACTGCTGCTGCTGCTAAGTCACTTCAGTCATGTCCGACTCTGTGCGACCCCATAGACGGCAGCCCACCAGGCTCCCCCGTCCCTGGGAATCTCCAGGCAAAAACACTGGAGTGGGTTGCCATTTCCTTCTCCAATGCATGAAAGTGAAAAGTGAAAGTGAAGTCACTCAGTCATATCTGACTTTTAGTGACCCCATGAACTGTAGCCTACCAGGCTCTCCATCCATGGGATTTTCCAGATAAGAGTACTGGAGTGGGGTACCATTGCCTTCTCCAAAATACATGATGCAAGACATTATAGTGAATTTGAACATAATTACACAAAAAATTCCATTGGTCTACATCTTATTAATATGATTTTTGAATACTTTGAGTAATTTACTGCAATGTTTGAGTAGCCTGAAAAGAACACTTCTATACACAAATAAGATAGTGATGAACTGAATGCTCATGTTAAGGCATAAAGGAGGTATGCTTCTGGGTGCATTCATTTCTTCCAGAGTAGTTGTTATTCTGCAAGGGTAGAACCTATTTTCAATAATAATTACTTACAAATGTAGGCTATTTTTAGCTTTTTATTAATATCTGAGTTTTGCCAAATTTGGTTTTTGCTTAAAATTGTTTATTGTTAGCTAACCTTAATGGGAATAAGGTCAAAAGTTCAGGTATTGGAAATATATTTTAATTTCCCCAATCTTCCTTGTTGTGTGGTTAATAATTACTTAAAATGTTTGCTTAAAGCTCAGTTTTATGATCCTCTATGGCATGTAAACATGTCTACATTTAAATGATGCATATCTCATTCTAGAGTATTCAATAGATAATAATATAATTTAACAAAGGTCCTTAAGAGAAGCCAGTATTCAGGGAAGTCTAACCATAAGCAATAAAATAATTTCTATATAAAAGGTGAGTGAGAGATATGAGTTTTATTATAAAATATTGCTTTTCCATATTTCAACCACTTTTGTGCCCTCAGTCATGTCCGGCTTTCAGTGACCCCATGGGCTGTAGCCCTCCAGGCTCCTCTGTCCGTGGGATTTTCCAGGCAAAAATACTGGAGCAGATTGCCTTTTCCTTCTCCAAGGAATCTTCCCAGTTCAGGGAGCAAACCCAGGTCTCTTACATCTCCTGCATTGGCAGGCAGGTTCTTTACCAGCTGAGACACCAGAGAAGAATTTTGATTAACTACTTTATTTTTAAGTAGTTAAAGAAAATAATTAGTTGATTATTCAACCTCAAATTAACTATGTGCCTATATTTTGGCAGAACATCCCAATTCTAGCAATTTATTCAACAGAAATTACACACACATACTAAAATAATGAACCATTCATAACAGCAAAATATTAGAAACTACTGAAGAAGTCATTAATGGGTTCAAGTTTAAAATCAGAAAGTCATTTATGAAATGGAGCACCATATAAAAACTATTCAAAAGTAAGATAACTAAATCAACTGACAAGAAGACAAATACAAATCTACAGGAAGCTAAATACAAACACTACTTAGTGGAAAAAGAAAGGACAGTATGTCGTATATAAAAATAAAATCATACACATGTAATGTACATACATACAAAACATGTAAGTTGCAATTTCATATTGTTGAATAAGCTTGTGCATTGTGATTGTCTCTGTAGAAAAAGTGGGACTTTCCATACTTTTCATTCTACCTGACACTTCTGCACTAGATATTTTTGTGAAAATATGTTTTTCTCTGGAATCAGATTATAAAGACAAAAAAGAAATAATGTAGCAAATACATTTTAAAATATTCACTTAAAAGGACAATCATTTTAGTAAATATGTGTAGCAGACTCTTGTTTTAAAATATAAGCACTTTTATTCTTCTTTATACAGTAACAATCCAGAGACATATTGACAATTTTTTCTCTTAAGAAGGTGTTTTCATTTTTAAAAAGAAAAACATATATACACACATACATTTCCTGAATATGTATATGCATATATACCTACACTTATGGAGATATATGGGCTTTGCAGGTGGCACTAGTGGTAAAGAAGTGAAAGTGAAAGTTACTCTGTCATGTCTGACTCTTTGTGACCCCATGGACTGTCCAGTCCATGGAGTTCTCCAGGCTAGAATACTGGAGTGGGTAGCCTTTCCCTTTTCCAGGGGATCTTCCCAACCCAGGGATCAAGCCCAGGTCTCTGGCATTGCAGGCAGATTCTTTATCAACTGAGCTATGAGAGTAAGCCCCTTAGTGGTAAAGAACCCACTTGCCAATGCAGGAGATGAAAAGGGCTTGATCTCTGGGTCAGGAAGATCCCCTGGAGGAGGGCATGGCAACCCACTCCAGTATTCTGGAGAATCCTATGGAGAGAAGAGGCTGGCAGGCTACAGTCCATAGGGTTACACAGAGTCTGATATGACTGAGGTGACTTAGTACTCAGGTACACATGCAGATATCTACATATATATATAGATAACACAGAAATAGGTTGATACAGATATACACATCAGCAGTCATTTCTGAAGTAAATGAGCATAATTACCTGTATTATTCTCCTAATCCTGCTATTTGGATGGCCCTATCTCCAATAGGCCAGGGATATGCACTTTGCCTGTTCGAACAATGACAAAGATTCCATGTGGATCTGTCTATGATATCTAGGACATTACACATGCCACACAACAGAAACCTATGAGGATTTGCCTTCTGATTACTCTTCTGATTTCAAAAATCACGACTCCAATATTGCTAGACAAAAAATACTTCACATCATTTAATCTTTTTGTTGCTGATGTGTTTTGAAAAACTCTACCAATTATGCCTAAAACTGAAATTCTTTATTTGCAGAAAAGTGAATAGTCTCCATGTTGAAGTATCATTCTGCCCTGCCAGCAACCATAGCCAGACTTGAGGATTTCAGCAAGTCAAATAAATTAATTAGTGGAACCACCAATTAATTGGTGGCCCATTTATCAGAAAAGCTTAGTGACTCTGACATAAGCCCATATCTCATTTCACAACCTGCTGTACCACCCCTGCTCCCTGCAGCTGCGCCTTGTCCTGTAGAGCACCAGCATGCTCGCAAAATGCTTGCCGCAATGCATTTCCCGGGGTTCTCCACATCCCTGGGGTGGGAGCCTGGCGGAGATTTGGGCCAAATGCTGTGGCCATGATGCCAATCTTTTTCTCCTCTGCCCAGTCCTTTTGGCCTGTTTACATGATAGGAGCAGATGGTTTCCTATCCTCAGATGTTTTGCAAACCTCAAAAAGGCAAAAGAATAAAAAGTTTCATTGCCGCCATTTCATTTTCATGCCGAAAGAAACTGAGATTCAGAATGAAAGAGAGGTCCAGAAAAATATGTGTGTCTCAGTGAAAAATGGCAAAATGTCATTCTCACTTCTATTAAATGGAAAAGAATTATGTCCTAGGTAGTTTCCATGTGTCATTCATTTAAGCTGAATTTAATAGCTTATTTTATTTGATTGCATCATGCTTATCTTAAAAACAACCAAATAGATGAAATGCCAAAGCCTTCTACCTCCTTTGTAAATATTGGTTTATATTCAAATTGTTCATTTTCTTTAGGAAAAAGATAACTCCCAAAAATTGCAAAAGGAAAAACTTAGAAGCACACCCAAACCCTAGCTCTTTTTCTGAAGATGTTTACTGAACATGTCACCCTTCTGTACTTTCATTCCTGCTGTAACAATATTCCTTCTTCACTCCTGCTGGCTTTAGCACAAATACAGATTTTAAGTGTAAACTGCAGTTTGTAATCACCAAATTTAAAATCAGCACTTGCTTTCACTGTTTTACCACATTAAAATGTTTAGGTAACTGCTAAATGTAGGTCAAAACAATAGTGAAGCTGTTTATCACTGATTATAACTGAAATGATCTGCCAGAAAGAACTGGGTACCAGTGAGTGGGTGATGCTCTTCCCTGGTAGCTCACATGGTAAAGAATCTACCTGCAATGCAGGGAAGTGAAAGGGTCATTTGATAAGACAGTAGATCAGAGATTCTTCTATTTGAGGACAGTCTATTCTCAAAAAGGCTCTTAAGCAGGGCTTGTATATTGGCTAAGGCTGAGAGGCATGTGTGTGATGGGTTTAAGAACCTGAGAGAAGAAGAGAAGCTTAACTGGAATTTGGTCAGTTCTATGAATCTCGGTAAATCACAGCAGATGGTGACTGCAGCCATGAAATTAAAACACACTTGTTCCTTGGAAGAAAAGCCATGACCAACCTAGACAGCATATTAAAAAGCAGAGACATTACTTTACCAACAAAGTCCATCTAGTCAAAGCTATGGTTTTTCCTATAGCCTGTATGGATGTGAGAATTGGACTATAAAGAAAACTAAGTGCAGAAGAATTGATGCTTTTGAACTATGGTGTTGGAGAAGATTCTTGAGAGTCCATTGGACTGCAAGGAGACCCAACCAGTCAATCCTAAAGGAATTCAGTCCTGAATATTCATTGCAAGCACTGATGCTGAAGCTCCATTATTTGGGCCACTTGATATGAAGAGTTGACTCACTGGAAAGACCCTGATGCTGGAAAAGTCTGAGGGCAGGAGAAGGCGGCAACAGAGAATTAGATGGTTGGATGGCATCACCAACTCAATGGACATGAGTTTGAGCAAACTCTGGGAGATAGTGAAGGACAGGAAAACCTGTTGTGCTGCAGTCTATGGAGTTGCAAAGAGTCAGACATGACTGAGTGATTGAACAACAAAAACAAGAATGATAACTTCATTTGCAAAATAAGTTTCCATTTGCAAATGAGAAGTTGCACTGTCCCACATAGTAACATATTTTCTTTAAGGACTATTTTACTCTTAGGCATTATGAGCAAGGGTCAATAATAGCATCTGGCAAGATGTAGTATTTTGTACACCTCAAAGCATTTATTTCATTTGACCTTCAGCAAAACACTGTGAGGTAAGTAAGAAAATTTTTATCATATTAAACTTAACAAGTTTTGTATTAAGCTTCACAAACTGTAGAAATGGGACCTAGTAAGAGAGGTAATATTTTTATGGTTTTACAGGTATTTAGATGAGAAAACTAGACTATAGCCTAAATCAGTTTTTCTCAAAAAAATTTTTTTAATCAGTCCATGTAAAAAGTTTTTATAACATTATTTTTGTAACCACCACCCCGATTAAATCTTAATACCACCGATAAGCTACACACTGATGTTTTCTATATGATATATCTATTTGTGCATTATTCATAAAATATGGTTTTACACTCAACAACCAGTTCCTACCTACTTGTGGGTAGTGTCATGTTGCTGAGAATGTATGGGTTAGGTTGCCAATTTCTACTGCCCCTTGTTAACCACCAGCATAAGGACCTTCATGGATGTGCACAGGGCTTATGCTGGCTTAGTTAATTTGCACAACAAAATTCATATCCATTTTATAAATGAGAAAATTAAAACCCATAGTTTTAGTAATTTGCACAATGGCACATATCTAGTGCATGCTGAAGAAAAGACATAAACAAAAGTCCTACCAGTCAGTTACTTCAATAAAACATACTTTAAAAGACCATTCTCAGTTTTTTGTTAATCCATCATTAAATGAAAAATAGAAAAAGCCATCAAGACAACAATTGAACTTAAAATGTTATTCACATGAAAATAGCCTTTCAAGTAATAACAATGGTAAGTTTTGTTTTACCATTCTCTCATACTTTATCTCAGATGCTGAGTACAAGATAATATAAACAATTGTCATAGTTGCCAGTACCTAAATGTCCTTAGTATATTTGGAACTATCTTATTAGGAGACAAAAACAATCTTTCACTATAAAAGCCTCAGTGCCAAACATCTTTTTCCCAGCCTTTAGTGTCCTGAAGAAGTATGCATTTGACTAATCCTTGGCCTACCTCAAACTGAATCACAAGCTATTGAAGCAAGGAATAGGCACAGCTGGCAACAGACACAGAAACATCCATTTTGTGGGTTATTGGGAGAAACTGGCAATGGCTACTACAATGGACTGGTTCTGTCTCATTGTCTCTGAGCCTAGCTGGTCTCCAATCTTCTTTTTTCCTGCTTATCTTCTCAGGCTGGTTTTTTGGCCTTTTAAATCTCTTGGCACTAACCAATATTTTAATAATAAACTTTTTTCTGCTTAAATAATTCAGAATTGATATTTCATAGTTTAACCTAGACCTCTGCTTGGTACATTGAAAGAACTCAAAAATAACTCTTAAGAAATACAATCCTATACATCTGTGTCTCTTTTGCTGTCTTGCGTACAGGTTTATCATTACCATCATTCTAAATTCCATATATATGTGTAAGTATACTGTATTGGTGTTTTTCTTTCTGGCTTACTTCACTCTGTATAATTGGGCTTTTGGACTCTGTAGGAGAGGGAGAGGGTGGGATGGGTTGGCAGAGTGGCAGTGTAACATGTGTGATATCATAAGTGAAACGAATTGCCAGTCCAGGTTTGATGCAGGATGCAGGATGCTTGGGACTGATGCACGGGGATAATCCAGAGAGAGGGTGTGGGGCGGGAGTGGGGAGGTGGGGGTCGGGATTGGGAGTTCATGTACACTCGTGGCTGATCCATGTCGATGTGTAGCAAAACGAATACAGTATTGTAAAGCAAAACAAACTAAAAAAAATAAAAATTAATTTAAAAAAATAAATAAAAATAAATTTAAAAAAAAGAAAGAAATACAATCCTCTAAGGATAAATTGCATGTGATGATAAAACCTCTTGGGATTTATTCTGTAGTTCAATGAAAAATAAGATATATTTTATATATAGCTTGTCAGAAATACAGTTCTGCATGAAGTATAGTATACCTGGATTTAGTCTTTGTGAATATTATCAAAGTCTTTCTGAGAATGTAAGAAGATACTAATAGGTCAAGGTTCCTAGTTTTTAAATATTTAATATAAGGTGATTCTTAATTATAACTTATACATTAATAATTTTCTCAGCAACTGAGGAAACTTCTAGAATCTAGAAATATTTTACTTTTTCTTTCATTGTTAATGTATAACAATATTTATTTACAGATTTAAGTATAACAGAATAAAACCAAAGAAATTATAAGAAATTAATGACATCATGACAAGTGAAGAATGATAGCAGGATCCAGATAGGTCACAT
Source organism: Aepyceros melampus (assembly GCA_006408695.1). NCBI lineage: Eukaryota > Metazoa > Chordata > Mammalia > Artiodactyla > Bovidae > Aepyceros > Aepyceros melampus. Next base: position 59,273 of record SJXQ01010970.1, on the reverse strand, counting down.
TTAATACAGGATCTGAAATCTAATCAGATTAACAGGTCTTAAAAGTAGCTTTTCATTCTTGAGTCTTCTAGGAATTGCTTAATGATGCAAGGCTTATACCCTTGATTTTAATATCATATCAAATTGCTGTCCAGAGTCATATTGTTTAATTTCAGACTAATTTTCCAACTAACATTTGCAAAGTCACTCTTTTGACTATTTATGCTCAATAGAAATGTTCTACATTTTATTTAATTCATAGATAGCTCATGTAAATTCATAAGCAATTAGAATTTGTGATTAAGTTTTGAATTCATAGGCAGATAAACTTTATAATAAAACATGTATTCTAAAAAGTTTACATAAAAATGTATTTGTTTTAAATAAAATTACATTTTAAATGTTTAAAGAAAGTTTATTATTTATCAATTGAAAAAATCAGTCCATGTATTAATATCAATATTTCATTTTTTAGAGTAATTTTTAATGACATTGTTTTAATATTTATAGTTCAGTTCAGTTCAGTCGCTTAGTCATGTCTGACTCTTTGCAACCCCATGAATCACAGCACGCCAGGCTTCCCTGTCCATCACCAACTCCCAGAGTTCACCCAAAATCATGTCCATTGAGTCGGTGATGCCATCCAGCCATCTCATCCTCTGTTGTACCCCTTTCCTCCTGCCCCCAATCCCTCCCAGCATCAGAGTCTTTTCCAATGAGTCGACTCTGTGCATGAGGTGGCCAAAGTATGGGAGTTTCAGCTTCAGCATCAGTCCTTCCAATGAACACCCAGGACCGATCTCCTTTAGAATGGACTGGTTGGATGTCCTTGCAGTCCGAGGGACTCTCAAGAGTCTTCTCCAACACGATAGTTCAAAAGCATCAATTCTTCGGTGCTCAGCCTTCTTCACAGTCCAACTCTCACATCCACACATGACCACTGGAAAAACCATAGCCTTGACTAGATGGACTTTTGTTGGCAACGTAATGTCTCTCCTTTTGAATATGCTATCTAGGTTGGTCATAACTTTTCTTCCAAGGAGTAAGCGTCTTTTAATTTCATGGCTGCAATCACCATCTGCAATGATTTTATAGTTACAAGCAGTCAAATTAAATTACCTTTAAATGGAATAGATATCTCAAAGTACATGTTAATGATATAGGAGGAATAGGAAATTAAAGGTATACTCTAATGAAGACAAATATATTCAAAAAGACTGCTATGTAAATCCAAGAGAAGAAATGAAAAGTTTTACATAGCCTTGAGAAGGAAACAGGAAACAAATACCTATCTGAAACTTTGTACACAATTTACATGTTACTTATTTTAACCTTTAAACAACCCAAGAAAAGGAATTACTATCCCCATTTCTTAAATTAAAAAAAAAAAACATACTGAGAATTCAACTAATAAGTCCATATCACATATCTAGTAATTAGAAGAACTTTGATTGAGACAACTTTCAATCAGAATTGAATATAACCTAACTCCTCTGAAAACTAATTCTCATAGTGTAATAAAATCTAATTTGGCTCCAAAATCACTGCAGATGGTGACTGCAGCCATGAAATTAAAAGACGTTTACTCCTTGGAAGAAAAGCTATGATCAACCTAGACAGCATATTAAGAAGCAGAGACATTATTGTGCCAACAAGGTCTATCTAATCAAAGCTATGGCTCTTGTAGTAGTCATGTATGGATGTGAGAGTTGGACTATAAAGAAAGCTGAGCACCGAAGAATTGATGCTTTTGAACTATGGTGTTGGAGAAGACTCTCAAGAGTCCCTTGGACTGCAAGGAGATCCAACCAGTCCATCCTAAAGGAAATCAGTCCTGAATATTCATTGGAAGGACTGATACTGAAGCTGTAACTCCAATACTTTGGCCACCTGTTGCGAAAAACTGACTCATTGGAAAAGACACTGATGCTAGGAAAGATTGAAAGCGAGAGGAAAAGGGAAAGACTGAGGATGAGACGGTAGGATGGCATCACCAACTCAATGGACAGAATTTTGAGCAAGCTCTGGGTGTTGGTGATGGACAAGGAAGCCTGGCATGCTGCAGTCCATGGGGTTGCAAAGAGTAGGACACGACTGAGTGACCAAACTGGATAAAATCTAACGGGCATTCAGTCCATATTTGATGTATGAATATATAGATGAAGTAATTAAATTTAAAAATCTTGATCTCAATATATGTATCACCAATTTATCTTTAATGCTGCTCAAGTTTTTATATCTTTTTTCAATACATTCAAATCTTTCTCAGAGTTCTCTGCATAGCTTTTGCTTCATCCTTCTCTCTCTCTGCCATTGGAATATAGTGAGAAAGCAACTCTGCAAACCAAGGATAGAGCTCTCTATCACCAGATATTGGTGGCACCTTGATCTTTGACTTCCTGTTTCCAGAATTGAGATAAAAAATGTTTTGATTGCTTATACAACACAGTCTATAGATGCTAAGCAGATCAATTCAGGGACTTAAATCAGTGCCCTTATTTTTTTGCCCAATATTTATTTAAAGAAATATATTTGTGTGCCTGCATGCTCAATTGCTTCAGTCGTGTTTGGCTCTTTATGAACCTATGGATTATAGCCCACCAGGTTTCTCTGGCCATGGGTTACTCCAGGCAAGAATACTAGAATGGATTGTCATGTCGTTTTTCAAGGGATCTTCCTGACCCAGGGATTGAAACTGCATCTCCTGAGTTGCACTGCAGGTGGGTTTTTTATCCCTGCATTGCAGGGAGGTTCTTTACCACTGAGCAACTGGGGAAGCCTCCAGAAATATATTTCTTTCATATATATATAAACATATATTTATACATATACATCACACTGCTGCTTCTCATATTTAAGAGAATTATGTGATTCAAATAGAGTTGCCTCTAGTTGCTTCCCCACTTCTAGGTTAGGACTACTTTTGTTAATTGACACTTGTCCTGCCACTTTATAATTTTAAAAATAAAATGGTACTCTTTTCCACTCCAGTTTTCCTTTTCCTTTTTTATTGCTTCTAATATTACTTTTTGTTATTGTGGTTGTGGGATTTCAAGAGATTCTGTGCTCAATCTAATATTCTAACCAAAAGTTACTCATGTCAATGCTTTTAAAGTAGAAATTATACTTGACTCAAGCTTCATTTTATGAGTACAATGAAGAGTAGGATAAATCTATTTTCTTAAGATGCAAACAGAATTTGGGATTACACAATCCAGGGAAATTGCTCTGATCTGGTCTTCAGTCATAAAGACATATGTCTTTTAAAACTACTATTTTATTATTTGAGCAGGAATTTATCAAGCATCTATTATATACTAGACAGTAGCATAATAGTGTTTTTTCCAATATTTGGAATGGATATATTTTGGCTTATTCTCTGCTTTTTCCTTCCTTCTCTGATCCCTTTCTCACTTTTTTTCTATTTATTTTGTAAGTTATGTAAGTAATGCATGGGTACATTATGCTTCAAAATCAACAATAAAAACTTTACAGATAGGAGCAAAGTCCTCTTATAGCATTCTATTCCTCTACAATTCTACTCAGACTACCACTAGCTGCACCAGTTAGCCATCTGGGGGATGGTGTGATATGTCTATTGTGGGGGCTGTTAACATTATTTATAACTCTGTGTGTGTGTGTGTATATATAATCAAAAATATACTTTAGAGTTGTATTCATGGTGATGCGCATAGTTCTCCTTTATTCTTTTACTCTTTCTGTATTATTTTCCACAGTATGAAAATGTGTTCTAAAATTCTCCATTAAATGACAAGTAACATAGAGATCACAGTACTCTAAGTCAATCACGCCAAACTAGAAGAAGCAGAGAAGGGTGTCCTAAAGGAAGATGGATCAACTTGGGAACTAATAATTATTGTTTCGAAAAGCATATGGAAAGACACGAAGGAAAATCTATTATCACTTACTTCCTGAATTTTCTTTGCTTACTCTATGAGGATGCAAAAGTTGATGACTTAATTAAAGAGGGAATAAGAGGAGAGAAGAAAAGAAAGAGAAAAAATTCCCTAATATGGTCATGTGCTTATATCTCTATATGCTTATGTAATATATAAAAACATTGTGTCCCAAAGTGTTCTCTTTAGAAATAATTATAATATTCTTCAGATTGGGCATTATGGAAATTACGGATTTCAAGGACTTAATTCTCTATAATTTAGGGCTTAGCTTTTCACCCATAACCCTAATACACGTCCTCTGGAATGTTTCTTCTACATTCTCAAAACCAGAGTTAATATACTGTTTTCTTGAACGGAAGGCACACTATGTGTGGAGAATTTGTGTATTTCTTAGCTAAAGAAAGTAGATTAATCCTAGACCCTACATTAGAGAGGAAACATATCAGGTCACAGCATAATCAAATATCTTATTTAATTGAAGATTCAAAAAAAAAATTCATTTCACTTTCACCTAACCTAAATAAGAGCTGTTATGAATTTTGAAAATGAAATGAAAAAAAATCATAAAAAGATTTTTCCATTTCTGAAAAAATCTTTAGCTGCCTTATTTAGATTTTTATCTTTATTATTTCAATTCCTAAGAGTATAAGACAAAATTATAAAAACTAAGAACAGAGATTTAAAAGGAGCATCAACAAGATTTGCATTGTTTTCATCTTTGTTATCTCTGTAGGAACAAGTATAGTTTTATAATCAGAATTTTATTTGAAGAAACTCAAAGATCCAATGGTATTGTGCAGTGTGTTGCAAATCATTATTTTAAGTCTCAGCAAGATGGAACTTCTTTAATTTATTCAGCCCTTCTGACATGGTAATCTGAATAGTATTATCCATGATGATGGGATTTTACTTTCTTAATTTATCTCCCAAGATTTACTCTATCCTTGTTCTGTCTCCAAAGCTTGTACCATGGTTGCTATCTACTGCAGTAGTAAAGCCACAAGGACTCAGGAAGAGAGATGTTTTCCTGTGTGATTTTTTAGCTGCTTATGTTTTATCAGCCTTTTTTTTTTTTTTTGGTGATTTGTGTTATAATAACCCTAATACATTACCCAGAGTCCTTTCTCCTCTAATTCTCTTTGTCAGAATGAGAATCATAATCCATGCATGTAAACTTTCCCCGTGTAGAATGATTGTTTAAAGTAGAACGGGTTAAAGTAAAAACTGATTTAGTAGGAATTTAGCTATCGGTAAACATAATTTTAAAAGAAAGTACCATGCATGGAACCTGGATGCTTGGGGCTTGTGCACTGAGACGACCCAGAGGGATGGTATGGGGAGGGAGGAGGGAGGGGGGTTCAGGATGGGGGACACGTGTTTACCTGTGGAGGATTCATGTTGATGTGTGGCAAAACCAATATTGTAAAGTAATTAACCTCCAATTAAATAAATTTAGTTTTAAAAATTAAAAAATATCTAAATAAATAAATAAAATAAAAAGAAAGTGAAAGTAGCATGCTATTTTTCAACAGAAGTTTTAGTGAATATCTAATATCTAACATGCTTTTATTTAATACAATACTTGTTTCTGGGGGAAAAATTTGTGAACATGTAAATTAATTGCTACTGTGATATAGCAAATTGCTTTGTGAAATGGATTTCTATTAAAAATATAAACAAAACTGATTTTTAAGTAAAATAAAACATTTTATAAAGTAAAATAAAACTTTGTTTTATTATATGAATATATTGAGTTTCATCTTTATAATCTTAATATTTTAAAAATTGAACTCTTCATATTCAGAGTACTATCACATAAATAAATACATATACTAAAAAGGGAATTATATATTTTCTTAGTATTTCTTAAAGATACTAAATTATTTCCTTTTTATTTCATTTCCATAATTGAATGTTTTATCTATATATATTAGATATCCCTATACATATATATAATTGTATATTTTAAAATCATACATATTTGTGTAAGTATACACAAATAAAGAATATTTAAATAATTAATATTTTCTTTTGCTGTGAAAGGATTCAACTCTTGTTATTTTGAATTCACAATTTATACCTTCTTCATTGCAGTTTGTTACCTAGTTTTACATATTGAAAAAGAAGTATTCACTTAACAAGTTTATTTAAAAACATTGTTTAGTTACACTTATATGCCCCTAGAATCTATTTGAGGCATTGGACAAAAGTCAACACAGTATGCATCACACATCTCTTTAAAGTTTCTTATCATAATCAGGGAAGATAAATATTAAACAAGTAGATGCCATAAATCTGACTGGATGAAAAGAAAAAAGTCTATATCTGATTTGGAAAATTTATATTTGAAATTAATAACAAACAAAAGTTTAAACAAGTTGAAAACTATATATGAGGCAAAGGCCAATTTAAAAATTAATAAAAAGTTTATGTAGCAATATTAGTGTCAGTTCAAACAGATTTCAGGAAAAAATATTAAGTAATAATTGATTTAGAAAATATTTATTGAATACTTACAATAGGTTGTGTGTGTGTGTGTGTTCCAAATAGGAAAAGGAGTGCCTCAAGGCTGTATCTTGTCACTATGCTTATTTAACTTACATGCAGAGTACATCATGAGAAACGCTGGACTGGATGAAGCACAAGCTGGAATCAAGATTGACAGGAGAAATATCAATAACCTCAGATATGCAGATTAAACCACCCTTATGGCAGAAAGTGAAGAGGAACTAAAGACCCTCTTGATGAAAGTAAAAGAGGAGAGTGACATTCAGAAAACTAAAATCATGGCATCTGGTCCCATCACTTCATGGCAAATAGATGGGGAAACAGTGGACATGGTAGCTCACTTTATTTTTCTGGGCTCCAAAATCACTGCAGATGGTGATTGCAGCCATGAAATTAAAAGACACTTACTCCTTGGAAGGAAAGTTATGACCAACCTAGATAGCATATTAAAAAGCAGAGACATTATTTTGCTGACAAAGGTCCGTCTAGTCAAGGCTGTGGTTTTTCCAGCAGTCATGTATAGATGTGAGAGTTGGACTGTAAAGAAAGCTGAGCACTGAAGAATTGATGCTTTTGAACTGTGATGTTGGAGAAGACTCTTGAGAGTCCCTTGGACTGCAAGGAGATCCAACCAGTCCATCCTAAAGAAGATCAGTTTGGTTGTTCATTGGAGGGACTGATGCTAAAGCTGAAACTCCAATACTTTGGCCATCTGATGTGGAGATGTGACTCATTTGAAAAGAGATTGATGCTGGAAAAGATTGAGGGCAGGAGGAGAAAGGGACGACAGAAGATGAGATGGTTGGATGGCATCACCGACACAATGTACATGTGTTTGGATGGACTCTGGGAGTTGGTGATGGACAGGGTGGCCAGGCGTGCTGCGGTTCATGGGGTCACAAAGACTCAGACACAACTGAGAGACTGAACTGGAACTGTGTGTGTGTGTGTGTGTGTGTGTGTGTGCTCAGTTGCTCATTTGGGCCCAACAATGGGTAGCAATTGTACAAAACAGGCATAAAATAACAAAAATAATCATAATTTATGTGTATGGTGGGCCTCCCTGTTGAAGAGTCTGCCTGTAGTGTGGGAGACCTGGGTACAGTCCCAGCTAGGAAGATCCCCTGGAGAAGGAAATGTCAATCCATTCCAGTATTCTTTTTTTTAAAGTATTTTTCATTTTATTATTATTATTTTTTTACTTTACAATATTGTATTGGTTTTGCCATACATCAACAAGAATCCAGCATGGGTGTACACATGTTCCCAACCCAGTATTCTTGCCTGGAAAATCCCATGGAAAGAGGAGCCTGGCAGGCTGTAGTCTATGGAGTTGCAGAGTCAGACATGACCTAGCGACTTCAATCACATTTATGGTGTGGTAAATGACAGTGAGAAATACATGTCAGGGAAGGAGGATGCAGATAGGAAATTCTAAGTTTCTAGTAGATTTAAATGTTAAATATCTTAACCAAGAAGGCCTCATGAAAGGTGATACTTGTGAGAAGATATGAAGGAAGAGAGTTGAATTTTGTTTGTGTCTCAAGGCAGAGCATTCTAGGCAGGAGAAACACGAATTAATTTTGATACTTTAACCATATTACTTGCAAAATACCTCTCAGTTGATGGTGACACATTTCACATTCCAAGTTTTTTGCATTGAATCAGAGAGCTAATTTATAATCCTACCTTGGTTGCTGTTATTAATAAAGGGCCTATTTTAAATATAATGAGCACATGACCTGATTGCTTGAATGCCCACTCATCTCCAGAATCTTCACTACAACTGTCAGTTTTATTTCTTCCCTAAATTTTAAAGAAAAGTTGTCTTTTCCTATGACAATGCATTTCTTACTAAAATAAAATTGATGTTTGCCTCTGGCATCACAATTTACTATTCACAAGTTGCTACCAACCTCTGGGAAATATTGATGCTGTTCCAATAGTGTTCTAACTAGGGCAGCTCTGGGGATAGTTTGAGTTTTTTTTTTTTTTTCCTTTTTGGAGAAGGAAATGGCAGTGACTCCATAATTCTTGCCTGGAAAGTCCTGTAGACAGAGGAGTCTGCCGGGTTACAGTACATGGGGTCGCTAAGAGCTGGACATGATTGAACGACTGAGCATGCCTTGTGTATGGGATTTTGTAAATCTGAACAATGAGTGAATGTTTTTGGCATCTTCTGACTCAAACATTTGATGAATTTGCTTTTATGAACTTTGTTTGACTTTCTACTCTGGAAACAACTATAGCCCCTAGCATATTGAGGTGTTTGTAATGACATAATATTTTCCATTGGGCTAATATATCACTGAATGGCAATCAGAAGTAAAATCCACTTATAATATGCAGCATTATTATACTTCTTTGCTTAAAATATTTTTTCTTATAGCTAAGAGGTATAAATGCAGTAGTTACAATATAGAATATTACAGTATAAATCTTAAGATGTGTAAGGGGAATCTTCAGTTCAGTTCAGTCGCTCAGTCATGTCCAACTACTTGCTCTCCCATGGAATGCAGTATGCCAGGGCTCCCTGTCCATCACCAACTCCCAGAGTTTAATCAAACTCATGTCCATTGAGTCAGTGATGCCATCAAGCCATCTCATCCACTTTCATCCCCTTTTCTTTCCACTTTCAAATCTTTCCAAGCATCAGGGTCTTTTAAAATGAATCAGTTCTTCCCATCAGGTGGCCAAAGTATTGGAGTTTCAGTTTCAGCATCAGTCCCTCCAGTGAATATTCAGGACTGATTTCCTCTATGATGGACTCATTGAATCTCCTTGCTGTCCAAGGGACTCTCAAGAGTCTTCTTCAACAGCACTGTTCAAAAGCATTAATTCTTTGACACTCAGCTTTCTTTATAGTCCAACTCTCATATCCATACATGACTATGTCAAAAAAACAAAGCTTTGACTACACAGACCTTTGTTGGCAAAGTAATGTTTCTGCTTTTTAATATGCTGTCGAGGTTGGTCATAACTTTTCTTCCAAGGAGCAAGTGTCTTTTAATTTCATGGCTGCAGTCACCATCTGCAGTAATTTGCAGCCCCAAAATACAAAATTGGTCACTGTTTCCATTGTTCCCCCATCTATTTCCCATGAAGTGGTGGGACCAGATGCCATGATCTTCGTTTTCTGAGTGTTGAGCTTTAAGCCAACTTTTTCACTCTCCTCTTTCACTTTCATCAACAGGCTTTTTAGTTCTTCACTTTCTGCCAAAAGGGTGGTATCATCTGCATATCTGAGTTATTGATATTTCTCCTGGCAATCCTGATTCCAACTTGGGCTTCATCCAGAAGAGCATTTCTCATGATGTACCCTGCATAGAAGTTAAATAAGCAGGGTGACAATATGCAGCCTTGATGTACTCCTTTCCCTATTTGGAACCAGTCTTCTGTTTCATGTCCAGTTCTAACTATTGTTTCCTGACCTGCATACAGATTTCTCAAGAGGCAAGTCAGGCGGTCTGGTATTCCCATCTCTTTCAGAATTTTCCACAGTTTATTGTGATCCACACAGTCAAAGTCTTTCGCATAGTCAATAAGGCAGAGTAGATGTTTTCTTGGAAACTTCTCAGTTTTTTGATGATCCAATGGATGTTGGCAATTTCATTTCTGGTTCCTCTGCCTTTTCTAAATCCAGCTTGAACATCTGGAAGTTCACAGTTCACATACTGTTGAAGCCTGGCTTGGAGAATTTGAGCATACTTTGCTAGTGGGTGAGATAAGTGCAAGTGTGTGATAGTTTCAGCATTCTTTGGCATTGCCTTCCTTTGGGATTAGAATGAATACTGACATTTTCCAGTCCTGTGACCACTGCTGAGTTTTCCAAATTTGTTGGTATATTGAGTACAGCACTTTCACAGCATCATCTTTTAGGATTTGAAATAGCTCAAATGGAATTCCATCACCTCCACTAACTTTGTTCATATTGATGCTTCCTAAGGCCAGCTTGACTTCCTAATCCTGTATGTCTGGCTCTAGGTGAGTGATCACCCCATCGTGGCTATCCGGGTCATGAAGATCTTTTTGGTGTAGTTATTCTGTGTATTCTTGCCACTTCTCTTAATATCTTCTGCCTCTGTTAGGTCCATACCATCTCTGTCCTCGATTGTGCCCATCTTTGCATGAAATATTCCCTTGGTATCTCTAACATTCTTGAAGAGATCTCGTTGTTTTCCTGTATTTCTTTGCATTGATCACTGAGCAAGTCTTCCTTATCTCTCCTTACTATTCTTTATCTCTGCATTCAGATGCTTATATCTTTCCTTTTCTCCTTTGCTTTTTGCTTCTCTTTTCACAGGTATTTGTAAGGCCTCCTCAGCTCTGGTATAGGCTGCCCATGACATAAACTTTATGTATAATGTGTATTAATCCAAAATTTCTGAAATGGAAAACTTTCTTTAAGATACTGAAAGATGATAGAAATCAGAAGTCATTTTATTTATGCAAGTTCATTGAATGATACCAGTTGTTGATGAATATTCTTGCTTTACACAGGATCCTCATTCTGTGTAGGTAAAGATTATCCATATCTTTTAGATTTTATGTCTCTTGATCCATATTGTGGCTGAATTTTTCTGATGTGAGAGTCAAGTTTAAATTTCCTAATAAAAAGTCAAATTTATCATTTATGATTAAATGATCTCTTTTTCTATGTTAATGTATTGAATTTACCTGAGAGTAAAATACCAAGTAGATAGACTTGGTATTTACTGTTTACTGCCATGCAAAGCAAATAAATATTTTTAAATTACATGTACTTACCTTTTTCCTCCACCCTTTTAGTAGTCTTCAGTCACATAGCATAGTGCCATAAAAAGGTCTTTGATATTATTTAAAAATTGATATAACTTGGAGTACAGTGGGGATCATTACTTGGCAAAATTAACTGGGGATTAATTTATTTGGATATCCTTTGTCTGGATCCTCTTCTACAATGCCAATATACTGATCTGTAATGTCACTAACAAGTAAGACTATAAAGAATGCTCAATATTGACGTTAAAGTGATGTGAGCTTGAGTTATAGCTCTCCTAACAACTCTGTCCTTTATCATGTCACTTCTTTGAATTTCAAATATACCTCTCCAAAATGAGGGGATTGAAATAGATAAGCTGCACAGACTTGTCTTATTCTTAAGTTTAATGCTTGTAAGATGCAGCTATGGTGCCTGATAGAAATTACTCAGACAACTTAGCTGTGTGTACTCTGATGAATAGCCATCTCAAAACATGAATACAGATTGGATTATAGTAGAATGGAAGAAAATATAAGCATGTGTAACCCTTGCAACCTTGGAATAGCTCAATGTAGATCCCCTAGATAAATAAAATGGTGGACATTGCCTCACTTTTATTTGTTCTCATTCAGTATGGAACTTCTATATTTACTTGACCATATTGTCTATACCTGTAGAAGCCTTACATGCACAAAAATAAAAACATCTTCACATATTTGAAACAACACTATTTTCTGTCTTATTCAAAAGAAAATCCATAGCCCATCATTCCAATTTTACACTTGCCAGTAACATAATTTACCACACCTGTTTCTCTTATTATATTCTATATCCAGCAAAACTCTCAAACTAGATAAATCCATCTATTATCTTTGCCATCTATTATAGTCAGAACCAAAATAACTGTGCTGCATTGGAAAAAGTCATACAACAGTGCAGATTGGTTCCACTTTAGATTTATGATTACCAAGCACAAATGCAAGCTCAACATGACCCAGCAATTGTTTATTTCACTAGTTTGTTTGCTCTATCACAGTCCACAAGTATTTCAGACACTTACTTCTTTAAAAATCCCGATTTCTCAAATTCTTTGCTTTATTTCAATAGATTATCTTTTCCTATCTGAAGTCCATATTTGTGACTGGAATTCCACTTTCTTCTTCTTCCACTAACCTCTACAAGATTGATTATTTAGACTTCCTTATATATTCCACTTCTCTCTCAATTTGACCCCTTCCTTGTAAAGGAATTCCACTTTCCTCTTCTTACCCTGACCTCTACAGGACTGATTATTGTGACTTCCTTACCTATTCCAATTCTCTTTGACCTCTTCCTTGCAAAGTAGGAAAAAAAAAAAAAGGCATTTCTTCAATCACTGCCCTGTTTCTCCTTCCATTCATAGCTAAACTTCAAGAAACATTGTTTTTCTGGCTGTTATCTCACCTCTCTCAGGTAAAAGACCGAACTTTGAACTTGTTTCATCTGTAAATTGATTCTTTCTAGAATTAGTGAATTGTTTTTCCAATTGTTAATTTGCTGCTCTTTCCTTCCATAAAGATTGAGGTTTTGCAGCCCCCCTCCCTGCCCCGCCCTCCCCCC
>SJXQ01010970.1:0-46325 GCA_006408695.1 Aepyceros melampus | reverse complement strand
AGACTCTCTACTCTTGATATATTAAATTATTTTAAGCAATCTCATTCTCAATTGGTTTCAAATTCATTTGTTATGACTATGGTAAACAAAATCTAGGTTTCCCAGGTGGCTCAGTGGTAAAGGATCTGCCTGCCAATTCAGGAGATGCAGGACTTGAGTTCGACTCCTGAGTCGGGGCCATCACTTCGAGAAGGAAATATCAATGCACTCCAGCATTCTCGCCTGAGAAATCCCATGGACAGAGAAGCCTGGTAGGCTACAGTCCCTGGGGTTGCAGAGTTTGTCATGTCTGAGCACACACACAAATAAAATCTATTCTCTATTTTATTTTTCTATTATCTTCATGTGGATGTTTCAAAGCATATTGATATCATTTTTCCCAAATACAAGTCATGAATTTCTACAACAAATCTGATAATATTCCAGGATCATCAGCTCTTGGATGGCTCAAACTTTTATTCAAAGACACACATGCCAGAAGGCTATAAGTTATTCAACCTCTTTCTAACTCAATTCATGGAACACAGTATTACAACTTTATTATCTTTGTTTCTCTAAAATTTACCTATTTTCATCCATACACATATCTGCACTGCAGAACAACACTGTCATCAACTCTCATCTGGACTGCCTCAATAGCCTTGCAATAACAATTGTTGAATCCATTTTGTTAGTAAATTTTCTAAAACTAAAACATTATTACACCATCTCATGTTTAAATACTGCAGTGGTTTCTCATGACATTTAGAGTAAAGAAATTAAAGTAGGACATACACACACCCCACTTTATTTTCTGATTATTTGATAAATTTTAATACTGACCTTCTTAGTCTTTTTCTCATCTTCTTTTTTTTTTCCTAGTCCGTCTGCTTTTCCCATTTTTCCCTGAATTACTTCCAGTCTAGAAATTTCTAAATTAACTCTTTCATTCCCTAATTAAACAGACAATGAGATATAGTAAATAAGTAAAAAAAAAAACCAAAAAACAGTGGAGACAAAGACTAAAAGAGTATCGCTATAGTATAAGGCTTACAAATATACTATTATAGTGGCATATTTGTACAGATATGCCAGATAAAGCTATAAATTTCCCTCACTGTTATTTAACTGATAAATTTCTCCCTGTTATCTCTTTGGGCAATTTATAGTGTTATTTACAAAAGCTTTTGAAGGCTTCTGTTAGTGTGATATGCATGATATAAATGATACATGATTACATGATATAAATCAAAAAGAAATATATTCTTTTGTAGACATTATAACAGACTGAGTATCTCAACAAGTTAGTTACTGCTTACCTATAGCTATTCCTCAATCACTGATGACCTCAGAGAAACAGCTTATTGATTCAATATCCATCCATTCAAAAAAGGCTTTTTCACTATTACTCATTCAAAACCAACTGGAAAAAAAATCCATTTTTAAGATAAGCCTGTTGTCAGTTAATTACAGAGTGTGGCAAAACTGGCAACTTATTAACCTGTAGAGGAAAGAATAATCTCTCATGCAACAGAAGAAAAGTACTTCAGAAATGCTTGCAAAATGATTTTCCTATTAACCTGCTTCTTTTAAAACATGTTTTTAAAAGTAAGGTACAAACCTTAAAAGAATTGTCTCATACTTTGTTTCTCTTGTAGCTTTGAGAGCAGTTTACTTAAGTTTTGATTCCCAGTATGAATAGGGACATTCTTTGGTACTGCCTTTCTTTGAGATTTTAATGAAAACTGATCCTTTCCAGTCCTGTAGTCACTGTTGAGTTTTCCAAATTTGCTGACATATTGAGTGCAGCACTTTAAGAGTGCCATCTTTTAGGATTTTAAATAGCTCATTTGGAATTTTGTCACCTCCACAAGCTTTGTTCATAGTAATGATTCTTAAAGTCACCAAGACCACATAGAATGTTCCAGCTAATGTATAGTTTTGCTCATTTCACATGCTAGAAGGTTATGTTAAAAATTTTTTGAGCTAGGCTTTAGTATACATGAACCAAGAAATTATAGATGTACAAGCTGGGTTTTAAAGAGGCAGAGGAACCAGTGGTCAATTGCCAATATTTGCTGGATCATGGAGAAAGCAAAGGAGTTCCAGAAAACATCTACTTCTGCTTCATTGACTAGGCTAAAATCTTTGATTGTGTGGATCACAACAAACTGTGGAAAATTCTTAAAGCAATGGGAGTATAGACCACCTTATCTGTCTCCTGACAAACCTGTATGTGAGTCAAACAGCAAGAGTTAGAACTGGACATGGAACAGTTTACTGGTTCAAACCTGGGAAAGGAGTATGATAAATCTGTATATTGTCAGCCTGCTTATTTAACTTCTGTTCAGAGTACATCATGCAAAATGTCAGGTTGGATGAATCAAAAGCTGAAATCAAGAGCTGGGAGAATACCAACAACTTCAGATATGCAGATGATACCACTCTAATAGCAGCAAGTGAAGAGGAACTAAAGAGCCTCTTGATGAAGGTGAAAGAGAAGAGTGGAAAAGCGGACTTGAAAATCAATATTCAAAAGACTAATATCATAGCATCTGGTCCCATCGCTTCATGGCAAATAGTTGGGGAAACAATGGAAACAGTGACATTTTATTTTCTTGGGGTCCAAAATCACTATGAATGGTAACTGCAGTCATGAAATTAAAAGACTCTTGGTCCCTGAAAGGAAAGTTATGACAAACCTAGAGGGCATGTTAAAAAGTAGAGACATCACTTTGATGACCAAAGTCTGTACAGTCAAAGCTATGATTTTTCTGATAGTGGTATACAGATGTGATATGGACCATAAAGGAGGATGATGTGAGTTGGAGCATAAAGAAAGATGAGTGCCAAAGAATTAATGCTTTTGAATTGTGGTGCTGGAGAAGACTCTTGAGAATTCCTTTGCTTGTAAGAAGATCAAATCAGTCAATCCTAAAGAAATCAACCCTGAATATTCATTGGAAGGATGGTTGCCAAGCTGAAGCTGCAATGATTTAGCCACCTGATATGAAAAGCAAGCTCATTGGAAAAGACTCTGGTGCTGGGAAAAATCGGAAGCAAAAGGAGAAGAGAGTGACGGAGGATAAGTGGTTAGATAGCGTCATGGAGTCAATGGACATGAATCTGAGCAAACTCTGGGAGACAGTGGAGGACAAAGAAGCCTGGCATGAGCAGTCTATGGGGTCACAAAGAGTCAGACATAGCAAGTGAACAAAAGCAAGATGAAAAAAGACAGTAACTCGCCAACAGCATGAGGGGCGGGGGATACCAAAAAGCCCACCAAACCAAACCATGACTAAAAGGAGAGGAAAAGGAAATCCTAAGAGATGTAATTCTTTCAGTTCAGCTCATTTGCTCAGTCATGTCCAGCTCTTTGTGACCCCATGCACTGCAGCATTCCAGGCTTCCCTGTCCATCACCCCGGAGCTTCCTCAAACTCATGACCCCCAAGGCGGTGACACACCATCAAACCATTTCATCCTCTGTTATCCTCTTCTCCTCCTGCCTTCAATCCTTCCCAACATCAGGGTCTTTTCCAAGAAATAGTTCTTCACATCAGGTGGCCAAAGTATTAGAGCTTTCGCTTCAGCATCAGTCCTTCCAATGAACCTTCAAGACTGATTTCCTTTAGTATTGACTGGTTTGATGTCCATGCAGTCCAAGGGACTCTCAAGTGTCTTCTCCAACACCACAGTTCAAAAACATCAGTTCTTCAGTGTTCAGCTTTTGTTAAGGTCCAGCTCTCACATCCATACATGACTACTGGAAAAACCATAGGTAATTCTTTCCTTTTCCTTTTAATATTTCTTCAGAAAATCTACTAAGACACATGGTGTACAACAATTCAATGCAGAAATGAAAATTAAAGAAACTCAACTAAGAAATAATCAGCTCTATCTCCAAACCATCAAAGAAATATTTATTTAAATCATTCCACTTGAAAAACACACTTCATATTCTTAGTAACTCATTTAATTCTTTCCCCATATAGTCCACTACAGAGTATTGAGTAGAGTTCCCTGTGTCTACAGTAGTTTCTTATTGATTATCTATTTAATATACAGTAGTGTGTTTACGTCACTTAAGTCTGGGAATTCTCAAACAGATGGTTAGGCCTCTGTGGTTCTACTTCAAGGGGAACAGGTTTGATCTCTGGCCAAGGAACTAAGATCATCTATGCCATGTTCTGCAGCTAAAAGAAAAAGAAAAGGAATTTAAAAACTCAATTCTAGCTAGTTTTGCCAGCTAAAAGTTTCCTTTTGTATCCTAAATAGCCCAGGATGCAGGGGAAGACTCAATATACAAGACAACCATCCCACGATTTCTCATTGTGAAAGCACTGAATTTTGCAAAGTCTTAAGATAGTTTTCCTAGGTGGAACAAGTGAAAAAGAATCTCTCTGCCAATGCAAGAGGTGCCAGAGTTGTGAGTTCGGTCCCTGGGTTGGAAAGATGCTCTGGAAGAGGAAATGTCACCCCGCTCCAGGATTCTTGCCTGGAATATTTTATAGGCAGAGAAGCCTGATAGGCTACTGCCCATTGGGGCAACAAAGAGTTGGACATGGTTGAGAAACGGAGCAAGATGACTTCTCAAGTTAGTAGGGGGCAGTAAAGCAGAGGTATGAGGAGGTAAGCTGAGGGGTTTGGAAGAGGTTGGCATGGTAACTCAACATTCCATCTAGAACACTCTTTGAGGTGAGGGGGGCAATAGTGCATTAGTTTTCCATGGCTGCTCTAACATATAATAACATGCTTGGTGGCTTAAAGCAGCACACAGACATTCTTTCACAGAACTGTCAAATCAGTCCCACTGGCAGAGGTGCAAGTGTCAGCAGGGCTGAGTGCTCCCTGAGTCCTCTAGGGGAGAATCTGGTCCTGGCCTCTTCTGGCTTCTGGCAGCTACCATCTTGGCTGGTGGCTGAGCTGTTTCTATCTCCACCTCTGTGATCATGTGATGTTCTCTTCCATCTGCCTCCATCTCCCTTGGTCTCTCTCAAAAAGACTCTGGGATTACATTTGTTTTTGTTGTTGTGGTTTGGTCACTAAGTCAGGCCTCACTCTTTGCAACCCTGAGGACTAGAGCCTGCCAGGCTCCTCTCTCTATGGGATTTCCCAGGCAAGAATCCTGGGCGGGTTGCCATTTCCTTCTCCAGGGGATCTTCCTGACTGAGGGATTGAACCCTAAGCTCCTGCACTGGCAGGCAGTTACCTTCCTGCTGAGCCACCAGGGAAGCCCATAGACCACCTTTATAATCTAGGATAATCACACCATCTGGAGATCCTTAGTATAATTACATCTGCAAAGACATCTGTTCCAGATATAAGATAATATTTAGCATCTCCAAACCTTTGGACCCAATCTCTTTTGAAAGATGTTATTTAAATTATCTTAGATGGAAATTAGGTAAGAGGCTGAAAAGATAAAGGTTTCAAGAGTGACCTCTGAGCTAAAGAATATTTATACAGAATACAGAATATTTTTAGAATACAAAAAGTCACTTTTATAGGGAATTTGATAATAAAATATGAAATGCTGCTTTGATCTCTGTTTTGCTAATAAAAAAAAGAAAAATTTGCCACTGGAAAATAGAAGATGGTGGGATTAACAGTATTTCACTCTCACATTCTCTTGAAATTACAGTTGTGATGGACATTCATTTTTAAAAAGTCAGCTGGCCTTATTAGAAATTTTTTGAGGTGTGCAGAGCAAAAAAAAAAAAAAAATCCATTTTGCAAATGGAAACACCAAGACTCAGAAAACAAAATGTGATGTACCCAAAACTAATCGGTAAATATTACCAAGTCTCTTAACTCAAAGTTCATTGTAACCCTCTAGCATGTACATTATATCTCAGATATTTTTGCCTTCTCACACATCTCTGTGTCTCTCAGGAATAAAGTGTCACAAATAATGCATCTAAAGTCTAGGCTGTGACCCAGTGATTTCAAGACATAAAACCAATGTTGCTTTTCAGCATCTGTAAGATCCAGAGTTAGAACTGATCAAAGCTTTCAGAAATGATGAGACTGATTCTGCGTCCTTGCAGTTCAGAAAATCAGGCTTTTCTGAGAACAGAGAAAGAAAATCAGCATCTATGGGGGAGGATGGAGTTTGGCAGTGGATCTTCTGGCCTACTCAAGTAAGAAGGCAGTCCCTCTTTACATACTCTGGATCCTTTCAGGGAAGCATAAACATGTACCTTCTAAAATACTCTGCTTTCTGAAAAGCAAGGATGATTTCAGAGATGAGAGTCCTGAATTTTCTTTCTCCTTTGAGCAAAATACTACCCCCAAATACATCATCTTTTAAAGAAATGTATTTATTTATTTTTTTTTCAGATTTTACTTTTTTACTTTACAATATTGTATGTATAATATTTATTTTTAATTAGAGGATAATTGCTTTACAATATTGTGTTGGTTCTGCCATGCAACAGCATGAATCAGCCATAGGTATATATATGTCTGGGCTTCACTGGTGGCTCAGCAGCAAGGACTCCATCTACGATTCAGGAGCCACAGGAGAGGCAGGTTTGATCCCTGGCTCAGGAGGTTTCCCTGGAGGAAAGCAGAGCAATCTACTCCAGTATTCTTGCATGGAGAATCCCACAGACAGAGGAGCCTGGCAAGCTATAGTCCAAAGGGTCCCACAGAGTTAGACATGACTGAAGTGACTTAGCAGGCAGGCACGCGTATATATGTCTCCTCCCTCTTGAACCTCCCTCCCACCTCCCACCCCACCCCACCCTTCTAGGTTGTCACAGAACTCCCTGTGTCATAGAGCAAATTCCCACTGGCTATTTATTTTACATGTGATAATGTGTGTGTTTCCATGCTATGCTCTCAATTTGCCTGCCTTACCCTCTCCTTCACACACTGTGTTTAAAGGCATATGAAAGACATAAGATGTATGCCCTTCTATATGTGCAAAATGCTATTTCTTCTTAACACATTCAGACTCTTGCTCTGAGCATTTTGTTCCTTTTAAGCAACTTAGACATGAAAAGCACAATAATATAGTAGATACGGTTGCTAATGTATTATCCTTCCATCACTTTTTATAACCGATTAACAAGAGAAAAGTAAAAGGTTAATTTTCTAATTACATACTCCCCAGAGGTAAATTATGCATGTTATCACATTCATTGACACACTATAATGGGCACTTTAATGAAAAGTGATTTTCTCTGAAGCTATGAACAATCAACAGTGTATTTTTAGGAATCAAGTAGGCAGCAGGCAAACCAGTGAAAAGACCTGCCTCTACCAAAAATGTATTTAGAAGCAGCTTTTGCCTTCCAAGCAAGCTGTGCTGTTCCAATTCAATCAGTTTAACCAAGCTGAATGTGACTTAAGACGAGGCTGTTGAGTCTAACCTGGGCGTGACTCCCGGCTCCTTCAGTACTAGCTGCCTGACCTAAGCACATTCTTACATTATCTAGGCATTGATTTCTTCATTGATCCATGGAAATAATCTGATGATGTAATTCACTGTACAAAAGAAGTGATATAGGTATAGCAACTAATGCAGAGTCTGTCGCATATCAGACTCTCAATACAGTCTGAGTCACGAGAGAAATTGAGATTAGGGATGGAATATATGGGTTAAAAATATCCATACCTAGAAATATCTATATAAACAATCTTTTCTGAGAGCATGCTTTCATTTGGTTTATCCTTTATAAGGAAAAGCATCTAAGTCTTGGAGATAGAGATATAGAGTTTCCTGTGATATCTTTATTTTTGAGCTCAGAACATTTCTATGAAAAACAGAAGAATCAGGGATGAGAAAACATTTTAACCTTTAGTCCAGTTAATATATTAACCTCAGGGAGGCTCCTAAGTCTCGTCCACATTTGAATCTTTCACCTAAACTTGCTAGAGGCCAGTCATACCCAAAATAATATAAATGGGGATAATTTGAGCAAGGGAGTTGTACAGCTGCTCAAGAAGTTTGGTGAAAAATAAGAAAATTCAAGACCAAAGGAGATGTGCCAGTGATTTAAATCAGATTTGCCTCCCTATTTCTAGGACAAAAGGCTCAAGGTAGCAGATCATATTGTAAATATTGTAGCAGCTTCCATCTATGATCATCAGTAATATTAAAATGTATTTCTGTGAGCTTTTAATCTAGCATTATCAGTGAACAGCAGAATACAGAGATAAGAGGTGCTTGTTCATTTTAAGAGAAAAGTTTTTGTTTTTTTTTTCCTGTTTCATTGCAAACTTGTTACCCTATACTTCCTTGCATTTTTAGACAAATAAGCTTACCTTTATCAGAGATAATATAAGGTAATGAAAAGAGCATTGAATTGAGAGGAGAACCTGGGCTCAAACTTACTTTCTCTGTAACTCTGGAAAAATTACTTAACCTCTCTGAGTTTTGCTACTTGTGAAATGGAAATAATGGCAGCCCTCTTGAAGGGTTGTCAAGAGGATTAAATGCCAGCACAAAGTACTTGGCTTAATGCCTAAACAACCTGAGTCACTAAATAGGTTTTTGAGTAAATGAGCAAAGCAACTGTTTTAATCATCTCTGCACTCTTTTGGTGACAGAGAACTTCCTACCCTAGAGTTATGGGGAGGGCCAAACACACAGCATTTGACTAGATGAATACAAATCCACAGCAGCTTATTAGTCACAAAAACAGCCTGGAAAAACAGGACACAGAGAAACACACTTGGAGGGTACTTAGGAACAGAGTGGACAGTCAGGTCCTGTGGGAATCAGGCTTTGGCTTAGTAAAAGAGTAAAGTATCCTTGGTTCTTGGAGAGGCTATAATGGTTTGTCTGATTCATTCTGCAGGTTGTAAGGGAGCTGAGAATTGGCTTTCAGGGATGAGCAGGAAGTGTAACTGATCCATATGATAATAAGCGTTATTTAACTGGGATATTTTATCCATGGGAACAAAATGAAAAGGAGATCTTAAAGTTAGTCAATTGCAGATCCTCCCAATTTCCCCAGATGTCAAAGTCACACATAATATTGGGTCTCAACTGTAGTTCTAACAGCAGAATAGTAAAGCTTATCTTCTGTGATCATCTTTATCCCACATTTTCCTCCAAAGAGCAGGATATTTATATTTTTCAGAATGACTAACAATCCCATAGTCTGATGCTCAATTTGTGTGGAAAAGAAGGAGGAAGAGTAAGAAGAGTGGAGGAGGATAATTATTTAAGCCAGAAACTTCTTGCAACCAATCTAGGAAGTTGTATAAGTGTTGATGCTGCCTCAAACAATTTGGATCTTGAATTAATGTTACAAGTTTTGGTAGTAAAAAGTACGGAAAAGAGAATAAATAGTAATGTTGACACAACTTAATTATATGCTGGTTAAATTGAACTTTTAAAATTCTAATTCTTAAAGAAAAGTAATAAATTCCTTTTTCAAGGAACAGCTAAGAATAATAGAGCAATGAAACATGATGCGCTGATGTCCAACCAAGTTCACTTTATCTTTCTATTATAGATAGAAGCTGCCACCTGTCCCTTTTGACTGAGAGTAACTTCATTATTGTTTACTTCAACTCTGTGATTGAAAATGTCACCAAAATCTCACTTTTCCTAATTCAGCTTCCTATAGTATCTCTAAACTTATCCTCTGCCTAATATTTTGCTTATTATGTATGAACTTTTGAGATCTTAAGTAGACTTTGTTAAACTGATATGAAGAAAAAAGTTTCTTAAAATCTACATTTAAGAAAATTCTTCTAAGAACTAGGAACTTGAAAGAGAAATGCTATTTTATTCTTCTGAATTCCAAATGGCTTGACTTGGGAAGATCAGGAGCCAGAACCTAAAGAAAGGCAAAATTAAATTTATCAACTAAACAGAAAGAGAATGAGAAGACAAGGCTAAACATTACAGAGTTAATTTGAACTCAAAGAGACTATAGAGTGAGAAGTAGTAGAATGTGACTAGATTGGAAACTGTTTGGAGTCCTGAGAATGAACCCTGTGCCCATTAATATTCACAAACTTTACCCTAGACTTGAGGCTAATTTAACTGAAGTTCACACGCAATGAGGAGTTTATGCATCTGAAGAGTGAAGAGATGCTTGGACCATGGACTTCACTAGAGGACAACATTGGACAATGAGAAAGGCCTTCTGCTTTATGATCAAACAGAGGCCGGGATGCACAAGGAACAGCAGGCAGTGCAGGATGTCCCCTCTGAATAACAGGGCAGCATAAGCCTCAGCTCCTGTTCTATGGAGAGGGAGAAAGAGAACATTAAATGACTCAGTTCAAATCAAGAGACAAACATTAAAACTCAGGAATGATATGTGTGTGCACGCTAAGTCACTTCAGCCATGTCTGACTCGATGACCCTATAGACTGTAGCTCACCAGGCTCCTCTGTACATGGGGTTCTTCAGGCAAAAATACTGGAGTGAGTTGCCATGCCCTCCTACAGGGAATCTTCCCAACCCAGAGATCAAACTCACATCTCCTATGTCTCCTGCATTGGCAGATGCATTCTTTACTGCTAATGCCACCTTGGAAGCCCCCAGGAATGACACAAATGACATCAAATTTGCACAATTAAGCTTCTTTTACTGAATGAAAATAACAATTTAATTTTACTAACTTGTTTAAAAATTATTTTTAATTTAATATTTATTTTACATTGAATTATCATTGATTTATAACACTGTGTTAGTTTCAGGTGTACAGAAAAGTGATTCAGTTATACATATATCCATTTCTTTCAGATTCTTTTCCCACATAGATTATACAGAATGTTGGGTAAAGTTCCCTGTACTATACAGTAGGTTCTTGATTATCTATTTTATATATGGTATTTCATGTATATAAACCCCAAACATTTTTGTACTTCTTATTAATGACTATCAATTGGAATTCCTGTATAGACATAATTCCATTTAAAAATAATATATTTTATCTTAATTTTTTTAAAGCACAAAGCAAAGAGATACCTCACTCCTGAAATATTTTCCATTAAATATGTCCACATAATCTGTATTTGATGCTTTCTCCCTAAGTAGTCCATCACTGTCTGAATAAACAAGTTAGAAGCAAAATATGAAAATGCAAATTTCAAACTGGTAAGAGGTACTTATGAATATAAAGATATAAGGACAAATATTGTTCTTTTAAGAAAGGAGTTAGCATATAATATGGTATCATATCAGAGTAAAACACACTCTTTGGTGCCTCAGACAGTAAACAGTCCACCTGCAATGCAGAAGACCCTGATTCGGGAGAGATCCCCTGGAGAAGGGAATGGCCACCCACTCCGTATTGTTGCCTGGAGAATTCCATGGACAGAGGAGACTGGTGGGCTTCAGTCCATGGGGTCACAAAGAGTCTGACACAACTTAGTAATTAACAGCAACTAGCATTCCCCTGTGGCTCAGCTGGTAAAGAATCCTCCTGCAATGTGGGAGACTTAGGTTCAATCCCTGGGTGGGGAAGATCCCCTGAAGAAGGGAATGGCTACCCACTCCAGTATCCTGGCCTGGAGAATTCCTCAGTCTGTATAGTCCATGGGGTGGCAAAGAGTGGGACACAACTGAGTGATTTTCTCTTTCACTTTCAACTTTCAGCAAAATAAAATAGTAGGAGAGAAAATGGTAGATAAAATAGACCTATGCCAGAGCATCCCCAAGGCATGGTGAACGAGAGCTCTGTAGGGCAGCAGTTGAAAGATGTGATGTCATCAACTTAAGCTGAAACACCAAATGGGATGGGACAATTCCCCCTTCAGCTCTCCCACTGAAAACTGTGTCCTGCTTTCTCCATTTAGAATGCGTGCCGGGGGTTTCATGTTGTCTAAAAGACATATTCTCACGCTTCTGCTCAGTTGCGTAGTTGTGTCTGACTTTTCATGACCCCATGGCTGCAGTCCACCAGGCCCCTCTGTCCATGGGATTTTCCAGATAATACTGGAGTGGGTTGCCATTCCCTTCTCCAGAGGATCTTTTCCACCCAGGGATCTAACCCACATCTCCTGCATTGGCAGTTAGCTTCTTTACCCCTGCACCACCAGGGAAGCTCCCCAAGTATCCTAGACTTTAAGAACTACAAGAACTCTTAGAAGCCATTTAGACCAATCTTGCAGCAATGCAGGAATGTCTTTTACAGTTTAACTGTTAGCCAATAGGCAACTTATTTATGAATTCTTCCAAAGATGGAAAGCATGTTACTTTGTGAGTCTGCTCAAGAAAATGGAAGCTTATAATTCTTCAAGATGATCTGATACATAAAAACTTGCCCCAGTAAATATCCAAAACTCTGTGCAAATTAAAATAACATGCAATAAGTATTATGTAATGAAGGTTTTCAATATATCAGGTGCATGGGAAATACTTTATTTATATCTTCCTATTTAATTTTCACTACAAAATAATATTATTGTTTTATCCTTTATAGATGAGAGAAGTAAGGCAAAACGATATTTGTTAACTTACCAAAACTAGTAAGTGGCAGAATCAAGATTTGAATCCAGTCAGTCTCTTGAGCAGAATTTATCAAGAATTAGTTTCTTAATGTTCAAATTATAGTATCTCCCCTGAACAACATGTGTTATTTATTGTTAATGAAAAATGTTTAGTTACAAATAGCAGATTCTAAAGGAAAGAATTTAAGGTTATATTATATAATTTAATTCATCAGTTAAACCATCAGAACATTTTTCACAATATATTTTTACTATTACTAAAAATCATTATAAAATAATTATACCAAAATTTCCATTTTTATATCAGGATCTGAGAACCAGGGAAAAATAATGACTATCTATATTCACACAAAATTCTCCAAGTCAGGCTTCAGCAATATATGAACCGTGAACTCCCTGATGGTCAATCTGGTTTTAGAAAAGGCAGAGGAACCAGAGATCAAATTGAAAACATCCTCTGGATCATGGAAAAAGCAAGAGAGTTCCAGAAAAAATCTCTATTTCTGCTTTATTGACTATGCCAAAGCCTTTGACTGTGTGGATCACAATAAACTGTGGAAAATTCTGAAAGAGACGGGAATACCAGACCACCTGACCTGCCTCTTGAGAAGTCTGTATGCAGGTCAGGAAGCAACAGTTAGAACTGGGCATGGAACAACAGACTGGTTCCAAATAGGAAAAGGAGTACGCCAAGGCTGTATATTGTCACCCTGCTTATTTAACTTCTATGCAGAGTACATCATGAGAAATGCTGGACTGGAAGAAACACAAGCTGGAATCAAAATTGCTGGGAGAAATATCAAGAACCTCAGATATGCAGATGACACCACCCTTATGGCAGAAAGTGAAGAGGAGCTAAAAAGCCTCTTGATGAAAGTGAAAAGGAGAGTGAAAAAGTTGGCTTAAAGCTCAACATTCAGAAAATGAAGATCATGGCATCTGGTTCCATCACTTCATGGGAAATAGATGGGGAAACAGTAGAAACAGTGTCAGACTCTATTTTTTTGGGCTCCAAAATCACTGCAGGTGGTGATTGCAGCCATGAAATTAAAAGACTCCTTGGAAGGAAAGTTTTGACCAACTTAGGTAGCATATTCATAAGCAGAGACATTACTTTGCCGGCTAAGGTCCGTCTCGTCAAGGCTATGGTTTTTCCTGTGGTCATGTATGGATGTGAGAGTTGGACTATGAAGAAAGTTAAGCACCAAAGAATTGATGCTTTTGAACTGTGGTGTTGGAGAAGACTCGAGAGTCCCTTGGACTGTAAGGAGATTCAACCAGTACATTCTGAAGGAGATCAGCCCTGGGATTTCTTTGGAAAGAATGATGCTAAAACTGAAGCTCCAGTACTTTGGCCACGTCATGCGAAGAGTTGACTCATTGGAAAAGACCCTGATGCTGGGAGGGATTGGGGGCAGGAGGAGAAGGGGACGACCGAGGATGAGATGACTGGATGGCATCACGGACTCAATGGACGTGAGTCTGAGTGAACTCTGGGAGTTGGTGATGGACAGGGAGGCCTGGCATGCTGCGATTCATGGAGTCGCAAAGAGTCCGACACGACTGAGCAACTGAACTGAACTGATATTCACACAAGTTAGCAGGGACAAAATAAGATAGCAAATGTAATCTCTTAGTTTGTACTACAGAAATTAGCATATAACAATTTCTGTTATATGCTACAATATCAGGGTTTAATAAGATGCCTTTATTGAAATTAAAATCCAGTTGGAGAGAGCAACATATACACAACAATTTCAGTAAACTATTATATGTAATGAATTACTTCAAGTGAAGTGAAGTGAAGTCGCTCAGTTGTGTCCAACTCTTTGCGACCCCATGGACTGTAGCCTACCCGGCTCCTCCCTCCATGAGATTCTCCAGGCAAGAGTACCAGAGTGGGTGCCATTTCCTTCTCCAGGGGATCTTCCCAACCCAGGGATCGAACCCAGGTCTCCTGCATTCCAGGCAGACGCTTTAACCTCTGAGCCACCAGGGAAGGTGACATAAATACATGACAGACAGAGTTGTCAAATTTAAGTTGATATAATCCAAAACAATATTCTTGAATATGGCAGAAATAGTTAGGATAATTGTCAACTCACTCTTCCTGAATGAGCCCTAGTCAAATCAGTTGCAAAATAATTGGAAAACTTCTTTAAGGAGACATTCTACAGTTTCTCCTGGCCAGCTGTCGAATACCGCTGTTGCCTTAGTTACTATTTTCACCAGCATGTTTTATTTTAAGAAAGCCTCCATCTTCACCTAATTTTTTTGCTTAAATTCACTCCCAGGCAGTGCTCACTTTAGATACAACAGGTTCTTGAAGACTGAATCTTAAAGTGGATCAGTCAGGCAAAATACAGAGTATACAGGTGTCGACTGTGCATGTGCCGTTAGTCTCATCTGCTCAGAAACTGACAGCAGTGACTGAAAGATGTAGGAGAAGCAGCAAGAAGTGAGGTGCAGGATGTTACTAGAAAGTTTTTTCTAAAAACCTGAGGTAACATGGGTTTATAGCATTATATGTTCCATGTGTTGCAACATTATATTTTGACCTCTGTGTACACTATAGAAATTACCAACAAAAATATAGCTTTCATCCATCACCATACAGTTGACTGTCTTTACCCTTTTTATCCTCTTTGTCCAGTAATCACTACCCTGTTCTCCAGATATACCTGTTTTTGTCTGATTTGATATTTTTGTCATTGTTTAATAATCTACATGTAAGTAAAATCATATAATTTTTGGCTTTGTGTGACATAATTCACTTAGCATAATACTCTCAAGTTCTATCTACGTTGTCACGATTGGTAAGATTACATCTTTGATTTTTTTAGAATTAGGTAGTATTTAATTTTATAGTATATATGTATATAAAAGTAATAAACAGAGATACATCAAACTAAAAAGCTCTGCACAGAAAGAAAGCCATCAACAAGTTGAAAAGACAACCTACCAAGTGGGAGAAGATATTTGAAAATCGTGTATCCAATAAGCAGTAATATTCAAAATATGTAAAGAACTCATGCAACTCAAGAATGAAAAAACAACTCAATTGAAAAATAAGCAGAAGACCTAAACATATATTTTCCTAAGAAGACATATAGACAGCCAAAAAAGCACACTAAAAGATTAGCAGAGTTCCATGTGCTGTACAGGATGTCCCTGTTGGTTATCTATTTTAAATGTATCAGTGTGTATATGTTGATCCCAAACTCCCCAACTATCCCTTACCACACCCTCCCATGTTTCCTCTCTGACAACCTTAAGTTTGTTCTCTAAGTCTCTGAATCTTTTTCTGTTTTGTAAATAAGTTCATTACGTTCACTTGTATCATTTCCTTTTAGATTCCACACAAAAGAGATGTCAACAATATTTTTTCTTCTCTGTCTGATTTACTTCACTCAGTATGACAAAGGAATATTACTCAGCCACACAAGAGAAGACTCTACACATGGACATCACCAGATGGTCAACACCGAAATCAGATTGATTATATTCTTTGCAGCCAAAGATGGAGAAGCTCTATACCGTCAACAAAGACAAGACTGGGAGCTGACTGTGGCTCAGATCATGAACTCCTGATTGCCAAATTCAGACTTAAATTGAAGAAAGTGGGCAACACCACTAGACCATTCAGGTATGACCTAAATCAAATCCCTTATGATTATACAGTGGAAGTGAGAAATAGATTTAAAGGTCTAGATCTGATAGATAGAGTGCCTGATGAATTATGGAATGAGGTTCGTGACATTGTACAGGAGATAGGGATCAAGACCATCCCCATGGAAAAGAAATGCAAAAAGGCAAAATGGCTGTCTGGGGAGGCCTTACAAATAGCTGTGAAAAGAAGAGAAGCAAAAAGCAAAGGAGAAAAGGAAAGATATAAGCATCTGAATGCAGAGTTCCAAAGAATAGCAAGAAGAGATAAGAAAGCCTTCTCAGCAATCAATGTAAAGAAATAGAGGAAAAGAACAGAATGGGAAAGACTAGAGATCTCTTCAAGAAAATTAGAGATACCAAGAGAACATTTCATGCAAGGATGGGCTCGATAAAGGACAGAAATGGTCTGGACCTAACAGAAGCAGAAGATATTAAGAAGAGGTGGCAAGAATACACGGAAGAACTGTACAAAAAAGATCTTCATGACCCAGATAATCATGATGATGTGTTGACTAATCTAGAGCCAGACATCTTGGAATGTGAAGTCAAGTGGGCCTTAGAAAGCATCACTACGAACAAAGCTAGTGGAGGTGATGGAATTCCCGTTGAGCTGTTTCAAATCCTGAAAGATGATGCTGTGAAAGTGCTGCACTCAATTTGCCAGCAAATCTGGAAAACTCAGCAGTGGCCACAGGACTGGAAAAGGTCAGTTTTCATCCCAATTCCAAAGAAAGGCAATGCCAAAGAATGCTCCAACTACCGCACAATTGCACTCATCTCACATGCTAGTAAAGTAATGCTCAAAATTCTCCAAGCCAGACTTCAGCAATATGTGAACCGTGAACTCCCTGATGTTCAAGCTGGTTTTAGAAAAGGCAGAGGAACCAGAGATCAAATTGCCAACATCCGCTGGATCATGGAAAAAGCAAGAGAGTTCCAGAAAAACATCTATTTCTGCTTTATTGACTATGCCAAAGCCTTTGACTGTGTGGATCACAGTAAACTGTGGAAAATTCTGAAAGAGATGGGAATACCAGACCACCTGACCTGCCTCTTGAGAAATCTGTATGCAGGTCAGGAAGCAACAGTTAGAACTGGACATGGAACAACAGACTGGTTCCAAATAGGAAAAGGAGTACGTCAAGGCTGTATATTGTCACCCTGCTTATTTAACTTATATGCAGAGTACATCATGAGAAATGCTGGACTGGAAGAAACACAAGCTGGAATCAAGATTGCTGGGAGAAATATCAATAATCTCAGATATGCAGATGACACCACCCTTATGGCAGAAAGTGAGGGGAGCTAAAAAGCCTCTTGTTGAAAGTGAAAGAGGAGAGTGAAAAAGTTGGCTTAAAGCTCAACATTCAGAAAACGAAGATCATGGCATCTGGCCCCATCACTTCATGGGAAATAGATGGGGAAACAGTAGAAACAGTGTCAGACTTTGTTTTTTTGGGCTCCAAAATCACTGCAGATGGTGACTGCAGCCATGAAATTAAAAGGCGCTTACTCCTTGGAAGAAAAGTTATGACCAACCTAGATAGTATATTCAAAAGCAGAGACATTACTTTGCCGACTAAGGTCCGTCTAGTCAAGGCTATGGTTTTTCCTGTGGTCATGTATGGATGTGAGAGTTGGACTGTGAAGAAGGCTGAGCGCAGAAGAATAGATGCTTTTGAACTGTGGTGTTGGAGAAGACTCTTGAGAGTCCCTTGGACTGCAAGGAGATCCAACCAGTCCATTCTGAGGGAGATCAACCCTGGGATTTCTTTGGAAGGAATGATACTAAAACTGAAGCTCCAGTACTTTGCGCACCTTATGCGAAGAGTTGACTCATTGGAAAAGAACCTGATGCTGGGAGGGATTGGGGGCAGGAGGAGAAGGGGACGACCGAGGATGAGATGGCTGGATGGCATCATGGACTCAATGGATGTGAGTCTGAGTGAACTCCGGGAGTTGGTGATGGACAGGGAGGTCTGGCATGCTGCGATTCATGGGGTCGCAAAGAGTTGGACACGACTGCGCGACTGAACTGAACTGAACTGAACTGAAAAGAATGAAATACTGCCATTTGTAGCATCATGGATGGACCTAGAAGGTTGAGAGTTTAAAGGAGAGGAGTAACATTAGAAAAATCACTCTGAGGAATGGGCATTTTTAAAAACTTAAGCAATAATGGAAACCTACTAATATAATAGCATGAATTTCCTCAGTAACATTCAGTGCCTAAGGTCAGGGAGTAAAGAACTGCATTACCAGCACCCAGGAGTAGAGAGAGGAAAGCATCAGGGTGTCAAGGGAATTGAGAATTTAAAGGAAGAGTAAGATTTGTCAGATTTCAAATTTCTTGAATCCTTGACTCAGATTGGATAGAAACATAAGTGAAAGGGGAGCAGAGCTAATGATTTGAAATAACTGGAGCAGATTGATTAACTGAAGCTTTATTGAGAATGAAGAATGGTCCAAAGGAAGGAACAGGACAAGAGTAGTACAGTACAGAATGATGATAAGAGATTAATATTTATGATTTTGAACTTTTGTAGAAAATAATAATACTTTTCTTTTTATGAGGTGGTCTGAAGTACAATGTGTTACTTAGAAAGTACAGTAGAGATGGCCATCATGGAGTTGGAGAATTCCTTCCTCCAACTTTCTCCAAAAAGAGAAAGGAGAGGGTTGGAGAAGCAAGAGACTGGAAGGGGAGGGAAGGGAAGAGGAAAGGAAGGAAGTAGAGGGGAGAGAATGAAAATAAAATGAAGAAACAGAGAGCCTTTAGGACTCCAAATCAGCACCTAGGCAGTAGCTCTGATTTAGTTTACTGGGATACGTCGTAAAATCCAAGTACTAACTTTTTCACCCATATGATCCTTGTTGTTACTGGAGTGGACCACAAACCATGCAGATACAACTCTAGCTCTCTGTAGCCAGGATATTATGGAGTGTACTCATATCTCTAGAGGATTTGGACATTTTAAGACTTCCCTTGGGATAAAGTTGGGCATATGGCTCTTACTAGCAGATCTAGTATTTTTACAGTCCCATTTGGAACATATTTTATAGTCCCATTTGGAACACAATTTGATCAATATCAGTTATTAACATAACATTTTTATTTTTGTTTTGTTTTTACTAATTTACTTAAATGATTTCATTGAATTCTCTTACAAAGCTGACAGCCTTACATTCATGACATGAAAAGCTCAGGGCAGATTAATTGCTCACTCAGGGTA
This sequence comes from Aepyceros melampus, assembly GCA_006408695.1. NCBI lineage: Eukaryota > Metazoa > Chordata > Mammalia > Artiodactyla > Bovidae > Aepyceros > Aepyceros melampus. The sequence continues at coordinate 27,019 of SJXQ01010970.1, read as the reverse complement.
ACACACAGTGACAGAGCCCTTTTTGAATTGAATAATTTGTCTGTATTTATTTTCCCAACTACTACTCTGCAGTTGGAAGCAACTGTAAGTACAGGGTAAGATCTTTTAAAGAAATCTGTGCTCTCTGTAGTATAGTCCAGATTGGATCCGAATTCTAATTCTACTTTATTCTATGTGAGTCACTATGAACAAGTTTATATATTGATCCATTGTTCATTATTTGCTCATTTCTTCACTCATAAATATATCTATTACTTCACTTGTATATTTAATATATAAAATAATAATTATTGAGCAACTACAATTATTCAAACATTTAAACATCAATCATTCCAGTCAAAAAATGGGGATGTTAAGATGCACTTCACAATGATTTCTTTTAAGAATTAAACAATTCAGTGTAAAATACATCTAATATTGCATTTTGCCCATAGTATACACCCAATAAATAGTAGATATTTATACATATTTTTATTATACTCTGAACCTCTTTGTAATATGACATGTATCTGATGAAGTGGCTGGAAATAGCAGTTTTAAATCTAGTTGGTCAATTTCTTCATTCAGATAAATTAGAAAGGATGCAAGAAGCTATGTATGAAAATTGCAAGAAGAAAATACCAAATGGGGGATGAAAATGTAAATGTCAGCCTATTTTGCACAAATATAAAGTAAATACTAGTATCAATAAAAATATTTTTCTCAGATTCAAAATTATCTTCAAAACCAAAGATCAAAGTTCCAGAAAATTATCTGTGAGAGAAAACTCAATAGCTTAGAAACCACTTTTTAAGAAAAATAAATGTGAGAAAATCATTTTGCTGTAGAATATTTGAAAAGTTTACTCTCTATATATGTTTTTCCAAGGAATACACATTAATAAATAGCATGTACATGAAAATTTGTACATCTAACATTAAAACTAGTGGGTCTGTTAAAATATATGGTCAGCTCTCAGCATTCATGGTATCTGCCTTCACTATGCTGTGCTTAGTCACTCAGTCACATCCGACTCTTTGAGACCCCCATGGACTGCAATCCACCAGGCTCCTCTGTCCATGGGGACTCTGCAGGGGAGAATACTGGAGTGTGTTGCCATGCCTTCCTCCTTCAGGACATCTTCCCAACCCGTGGTCTGACAAAGGTCTCCTACATTGCGGGTGGAGTTTAGGGATCAATTTGAGTTACTCTATTGTTTATTACAAAGACTATCTTATTTTCTTTACACTTCACTACAAATACTACCATATACTCTCTAATCCTCTTCCCCTCATGAAAAGAACTGTGATCAAATTTTAAAAGGTTTTAAGTTGTAAACATTTATGATTTATTATTTATTTTTTAAAAATTATAAAGGATCATGTAAGAATAAGGTTTTCTTATCTTCAAAGAGAAGATTTTTACACTCTAAACAGAGGCTTTCTGTCACTTATTAATATTACCAAATATTGAAATTTCCATGTGTTTTTTCTATTTTAGGATATATTTTCTGTAATAAAAACTTCCCTCCAACTATTCTAAATAACAATATACTACCACCACTGTGAAAAGGACATCTTTTGGGGATGTTAGTTCTAAAAGGTCTTGTAGGTCTTCATAGAACCGTTCAAAATCAGCTTTTTCAGCATTACTGGCTGGGGCATTGGCTTGGATTACTGTGATATTGAATGGTTTGCCTTGGAAATGAACAGAGATCATTCTGTCATTTTTGAGATTGCAACCAAGTACTGCATTTTGGACTCTTTTGTTGACCATGATGGCTACTCCATTTCTTCTAAGGGATTCCCACCCACAGTAGTAGATATAATAATTATCTGAGTTAAATTCCTTCATTCCAGGCCACTTTAGTTTGCTGATTCCTAGAATGTTGACGTTCACTCTTGCCATCTCCTGTTTGACCACTTCCAATTTGCCTTGAAACATGGACCTGACATTCCAGGTTCCTATGCAATATTGCTCTTTACAGCATCGGAATCACCAGTCACATCCACAACTGGGTATTGTTTTGGCTTTGGCTCCATCCCTTCATTTTTTCTGGAGTTATTTCTCCACTGATATCCAGTAGCATATTGGACACCTACCAACCCGGTGAGTTCCCCTTTCAGTATCCTCTCATTTTTCCTTTTCATACTCTTCATGGGGTTCTCAAGGCAAGAAAATGAAGTGGTTTGCCATTCCCTTCTCCAGTGGACTACATTCTTTCATACCTCTCCACCATGACCCTCTCGTCTTAGGTGGCCACACATAGCATGGCTCAGTTTCATTGAGTTAGACAAGGGCTGTGATCCAAACTGGACATGAAACAACAGACTGGTTCCAAATAGGAAAAGGAGTACGTCAAGGCTGTATATTGTCACCCTGCTTATTTAATTTATATGCAGAGTACATCATGAGAAACCCAGGGCTGGAAGAAGCATGAGCTGGAATCAAGGTTGCTAGGAGAAATATCAATAACCTGATATGCAGAAGACACAACCCTTATAGCATAAAGTGAAGAGGAACTAAAAAGCCTCTTGATGAAAGTGAAAGAGGAGAGTGGAAAAGCTGGCTTAAAGCTCAACATTCAGAAAACAAAGATCATGGCATCCGGTCCCATCACTTTTGGGAAATAGATGGGGAAACCATGAAAAGAGTGTCAGACTTTATTTTGGGGGGCTCCAAAATCACTGCAGATCGTGACTGCAGCCATGAAATTAAAAGATGCTTACTCCTTGGAGGAAAGTTATGACCAACATAGATAGCATATTGAAAAGCAGAGAGATTACTTTGCCAACAAAGGTCCATCTAGTCAAGGCTATGGTTTTTCCAGTAGTCATGTATGGATGTGAGAGGTGGATTGTGAAGAAAGCTGAGCGCCGAAGAATTGATGCTTTTGAACTGTGGTGTTGGAGAAGACTCTTGAGAGTCCCTTGGACTGCAAGGAGATCCAACCAGTCCATCCTAAAGTAGATCAGTCCTGGGTGTTCATTGGAAGGACTGATGGTAAAGCTGAAACTCCAATACTTTGGCCACCTCATGTGAAGAGTTGACTCATTGGAAAAGACTCTGATGCTGGGAGGGACTGGGGGCAGCAGGAGAAGGGGATGACAGAGGATGAGATGGCTAGATGGCATCACCAACTCGATGGACATGAGGTTGAATGAACTCCAGGAGTTGGTGATGGACAGGGAGGCCTGGTTGCTGTGATTCATGGGATCTCAAAGAGTCAGACACGACTGAACGACTGAACTGAACTGAACTGACCACCGTTGTGATTCCTTTTCAGAATACTCAACATTCAATGATCTGACAAGTGATTCCAAGAATACTTGCACACAAACTTCAGAGCCTACATGCTGAAAATACTGGTTCAAACAATTAAAATTAATTTGTCTATTTCAGCCTCTTGCACATGGATAACTTTGACAATAATTGGCACTTTTCTTACTACCAATCCCCTTTGCTATTAGATGAATAGTTGTTGATTGTCTATAACAACAGAAAAAAAAAAGTTGAATTCCTATGAGATACTTTTTTTCCCTCAAAAAAGCAACATAGAAATGCAATCTGAAATCTAAAGCAATATTTGACTCCAACACCAGTGCTTGGAAAAGGAGGATAACATATTTTATGTAAAGCTTTACATATTTCAGGGAAAGAAGCACTTAGATAGAGGGAGCTTGATTGGAAATGTTACATTACCAACCATGTCCCAGAGAAGTGTTTTACAAGAGAAATTTTTATTGTAGTAAGACTCTAGAGTGTTGAACTTTAACAGTGAAATCAAATCACTAACAAAGCCATGCCAGATGTCATTCATATCAGATGCTGATTAATGCATATGCTTCATTTAGAGGAACTTAATATTGCATTATTAAATGGGAGGCTGTCAGTTTCAGAAATGATTGATGGCCAGAATTAGAAAGATTTATGAGTTGGGTTTGAGGCAGTATCTAGAACATTTCTAGTGTGGATTTTTTTAAATTAATTAATTTGTTTTAACTGGAGGCTAATTACTTCACAATATTGTAGTGGTTTTTGCTATACATTCTCAAGACTCAGCCATGGGTGTACATGTGTCCCCAATCTTGAACCTCCCTCCCACCTCCCTCCCCATCCCACCCCTCAGGGTCATCCCTGTGCACCATCCCTGAGCACCCTGTCTCATGCATTGAACCTGGACTGCTGATCTATTTCACATATGTCAATATGCATATTTCAATGCTATTCTCTCAAATCATCCCACCCTCACCTTCTCCCACAGAGTCCAAAAGTCTGTTGTTTATATCTGTGTCTCTTTTGCTGTCTCACATATTGGGTCATTGTTACCATCTTTCTAAATTCCACATATATGTGTTAATATACTGTATTAGTGTCTTTCTTTCTGACTTACTTCATTCTGTATAATAGGCTCCAGTTTCATCCACCTCATTAGAAATGATTCAAATGCATCCTCCCTCCCCATCCCACCCCTCAGAGTCATCCCTGTGCACCATCCCTGAGCACCCTGTCTCATGCATTGAACCTGGACTGCCGATCTATTTCACATATGTCAATATGCATATTTCAATGCTATTCTCTCAAATCATCCCACCCTCACCTTCTCCCACAGAGTCCAAAAGTCTGTTGTTTATATCTGTGTCTCTTTTGCTGTCTCACATATTGGGTCATTGTTACCATCTTTCTAAATTCCACATATATGTGTTAATATACTGTATTAGTGTCTTTCTTTCTGACTTACTTCATTCTGTATAATAGGCTCCAGTTTCATCCACCTCATTAGAAATGATTCAAATGCATGCTTTCTAATAGCTGAGCAACATTCCATCATGTGTATATACCACAGCTTTCTTACCCATTCGTCTGCCAATGGACATCTAGGTTGCTTCCATGTCCTGGCTATTATAAACAGTGCTGCAATGAACATTGAGGTACACATCATGTCTCTTTCGATTCTGGCTTCCTCAGGGTGTATGCCCAGCAGTGGAATTGCTGGATTGTATGGGAGTTCTTTATCCAGTTTTTAAAGGAATCTCCACTCTGTTCTCCATAGTGGTTGTACTAGTTTGCATTCCCACCAACAGTGTAAGCGGGTCCTCTTTTCTCCACACCCTTTACAACATTTATTGTTTGTAGACTTTTTGATAGCAGCCATTCTGACCAACATGAGATGGCACCTCATTGTGGTTTCAATTTGCATTTCTCTGATAATGAGTGATGTTGAGAATCTTTTCATGTGTTTGTTCTCCATCTGTATGTCTTCTTTGGAGAAATGTCTGTTTATTCTCTGGCCCAATTTTTGTTTGGGTCTTTTATTTTTCTGGTATTGAACTGCATGAGTGGCTTGTAAATTTTTGAGATTAATTCTTTGTCAGTTGTTTCATTTGCTATTATTTTCTTCCATTCTGGAGGCTGTCTTTTCACCTTGCTTATAGTTTCCTTCATCCTGTAAAAGTTTTTAAGTTTAATTAGGTCCCATTTGTTTATTTTTGTTTTTACTCCCATTACTCTGGGAGGTGGATCATAGAGGATCCTGCTGTGATTTGTCAGAGGTGTTTTGCCTAAGTTCTCCTCTAGGAGTTTTATAGTTTCTGGTCTTACATTTATATCTTTAATCCATTTTGAGTTTATTTTTGTGTATTGTGTTAGAAAGTGATCTAGTTTCATTCTTTTACAAGTGGTTGACCAGTTTTCCTGGCACCACTTGTTAAAGAGATTGTCTTTTTTCCATTGTATATTCTTGCCTCCTTCATCAAAGATAAGGTGTCCATAGGTGCGTAGATTTATCTCCGGGCTTTCTGTTTTGTTCCATTGATCTAATTCTGTCTTTGTGCCAGTACCATACTGCTTGATGACTGTAGCTTTGTAGTATAGCCTGAAGTCAGGCAGTTCAATTCCCCCAGTTCCATTCTTCTTTCTCAAGATTGCTTTGACTATCCAAGGTTTTTTGTATTTCCATACAAATTGTGAAATTATTTGTTCTAGTATTGTGAAAAATACTGTTGGTAGCTTGATAGGGATTGCAAACTATAGGCAATCTATAGGAAATCTACAGATTGCTTTGGATAGTATACTCATTTTCACTATATTGATTCTTTCAATGTGTAAACATGGTATATTTCTCCATTTGCGTCATCTTTGATTTCTTTCATCAGTTTCTTTTGTTTCTTTAGGTAGATTTATCCCTAAGTATTTTATTATCTTCACTGAAATGGTGAATGGAATTGTTTCCTTAATTTCTCTTTCAATTTTCTTCTAGTGTGGATTTTTCAAGTTGGAAAGTTACTAATTTTTTCTTTATTCTGCAAGACTTGCAGTAGATACCTCCTGATAGCTTATGGTGAATAATGTCGGATACATTATCTCTGAAGAAGATTTAACTTCTGGACCATGGACCAGGCTTGATCATTCAAGAACTTTAGTGTAGAAGAGTTTTACTGAAGTGAAAAAGGGACATAGAAAGCTTCCAACATAGACATCAGAAGGGGGATGGAGACTGCCCCCTCGCTATTCTAAGAAAAAGTTATATATTTTTTAATTGGTTATTACAGTAAATCAACAGAATGTCTCATGGTGTAAAGATCTTATTAGACCCACTCCCAAAATTTCCATTTTAAAATGACAGGATTAGAACTAATAACAGAAAGATCTTACCAGACCCACTTGCATAATATACTTCTAAGATAACAGGATTAATCAGGTTTTCAAGAAAGAGAAACTGCCCTCAAGCAGGATACATTGTTGTTATATAATCCTTCAGTTCATTTCAGTTCAGTCGCTCAGTCGTGTCCAACTCTTTGCGACCCCATGAATCGCAGCATGCCAGGCCTCCCTGTCCATCACCAACTCCCAGAGTTCACTCAGACTTATGTCCATCGAGTCAGTGATGCCATCTAGCCATCTCATCCTCAGTCGTCCCCTTCTCCTCCTGCCCCCAATCCCTTCCGGCATCAGAGTCTTTTCCAATGAGTCAACTCTTCACATGAGGTGGCCAAAGTACTGGAGCTTCAGCTTTAACATCATTCCTTCCAAAGAAATCCCAGGGCTGATCTCCTTCAGAATGTACTAGTTGGATCTCCTTGCAGTTCAAGGGAATCTCAAGAGTCTTCTCCATCACCACAGTTCAAAAGCATCAATTCTTCCTTATTACAGAGTTTAAACTGAGTTGTCTGTTGTGTAATCATTAGTTCCAGGCTTAAAGGGGGAGGGAAAAAAAAGGCATTTTATGAGACTAAGAAATGTAGAGGGAAAAAAGTCCTTTTTTTTTTTTTTGTCTTTTCCTCCTCCTTGAGAATTTCAGACCCCTATCTCCTCTTTGAGAACCCTAGACCCCTCTTCTCCTTGAGGACTCTCCAGACTTCTTATCAACCTGCTTAGGAATTAACTCTTTCACTGCTATAACCAAGATCCTGATATAGGTATTGTGATCTGAGATATGTACTGATTTATAACTGAGTTATGAATCATGCTTTCAAGAAAATCAGATAAAAATGACATACATTTAAAATAATGCTTTCTATATCATGTGACTTTTGCCACAATAAAAAACATTACAAATAAATAAAAATAAGACCACACACTAAGAAAATGAAAATAAAAGTTACAAATTGAAATGGTTATTTTAAATATCTTAGGTAAAATGAAATATATCATTAAAATTTCAAAATTACACATATATCCACATGAAAACGCTAAGGCTGAATAAAATAAGTACTATAGAAAATTGAACTACTGAGATAGGTCACTTGCTATGGAAAGTAACGAATTTAATAATTTTAAAGTCAGTATCCATTTGAGATTAGTCTTATACCATTTGGTGTTTAGGGCTTCCCTTGTGGCTCCCATGGTAAAGAATCCTCCTGTAATGAGGGAGGCCTGGGTTCAGTCCCTGTGTTGGGAAGATTCTCTAGAGAAGAGAATGGCAAACCACTCAAGTATTCTTGCCTGGAGAATTCCAAAGGACAGAGGAGCCTAGCAGGCTACAGTCCATGGAGTCACAAAGAGTCGGACATGACTGAGCGACTAAGCACATTAGGTATTTTAAAATTTAGTCACACAAATCCAATGTAAGAAAAGTATTACAAGACATAGAATGATAATGAAGTGAATTGGCTTACAATAGAATCCCAGGACGTTGTTTAAGGTTTGTAGTATGTAAAATATGTAAAGCTTGGACTTGGAGAATAAGATGGTTAGATGAGATGGTGAAGCAGGATCATAAAGGTATATAGGTGACAAGCTCAGATTTTGTTTCATTGAAAGTGTGGAACATTTAAGCTTTCTAAATAGAAGAGGATACTTAAGGATCTAACTTTTTCTCCAAGAGCACGGGAAAATCCACTGTAGAAAAACAGATATTGCTCCATTACAATTGTAAAGATGGCCTTGAGATTTCTGACAGCCACTAAGGGTATGTATTCCACTTTATTTTGAAACTAATGATCTTGGCCTCTTTAATACTAGGCTGCTATAGTACTAAAATGCTAGAATATCCAAATTTTCAACAGAATCATTAGGACTTTAATAATACTTTTGGACAAAATTACAATTGAATTGACCTAGAACTGCATAATTCTTCTTTAGGAATTAAAAAAGAAAAAAGAAATACTTTAATAAGACTTTGATACCAAGGTAATGCCTCTAGATATAATAGATATTATTTTCATTTGCATTCAAATGAGAAATTTATACCATGCATATACAACTTTTGAAATACCAGCTTTTAAAAATTTAAGAAAGACAAAATATCAGATGACAATTCAGTTGGCATCTAAGTGGTTTAAGTATCTCAGTTGAGAAAGCAAAGCTGGCATAAAATGATAAAACATTTCCTTATTCTCCCCATCTGAGTTAATTCATAGCTTCAAACTGAGGAGGAAGTGTCGAGTTTTTATTTGACTATAACTAAAGTGCTCCGAGCTTCAGCTCTGTCAAATGCCTTCTTCCTGGCACTGGAAATAAGGGCCAGATGGCCATCCAACATTATCAGCACCCCATTATGATGAACAAATGACAGATTTGCTGGGTGATCAAACATAATTTAAAATCTTTTAACCATGGAAATCCAGGAGATCATGGTGACAGACTCAATTTTTTTTTTTTAATGCTAATAATTACCTGCTTTGACCTCAGCCTCCTATCCACTGGGACCAAACTTCTGTTGTTTAGGTATAAAACCTCTTTGCAGGTATCAGGTGTAAATTCATGAGCATGTATCCAAATTAAAAAAAAAAAAAAAAAAAAAAGTGCTATAGGCAGGCAGATAAAATAGAGACTTGTGTCTCTTGCTGGAAGAGGTAGATATTTATAAAACCTCTTTGCAGGTATCAGGTGTAAATTCATGAGCATGTATCCAAAAAAAAAAAAAAAAAAAAAAAAAAAACGTGCTATAGGCAGGCAGATAAAATAGAGACTTGTGTCTCTTGCTGGAAGAGGTAGATATTCCCACATGGAGAAGTATCAAAAAACTGCGCATTTCTTACACAGGTCAGTTGAGTTTTGCAAAAAATGCCAAGATACTTCAATGAGGAAAATGTAATCTTTTTCAAAAATGGTGTTAAAATAACTGGATATACATATGCAAAAAAAGTCTTAAACTTTTCTCTGTCTCACTCTCTCCACGCATATATTTAAGTATTGAAAATTTTATTAATATTTAATTTAAAAAATTTACGCCTGTGAAACACTAAGATATTGGAGTGCTACGTCTTAAAGAAGTTATCTTTTAGGGTTTGTTCTTTGGTTTAGAAGTTGAAGAGTTTTGGGATTTTTTTGTTAAATACTATAAGAATTCTTGTATTATACAAATGAAATAGATCGTAAACCTAAAATTAAAAGCTAAATTATACAACTTCTAGAAGAGAATATAAGAGAAAATGCTTGTGATGTTTTTGGCAAAAATTTCTTAGATAAGACATAAAAAGCAATAACCATAAAACAATAAAAAACAACTGTGGTCAGTTGCCGACAGGTTTATTTTTCTTTCTGGGGAAATTTCTTTAGAGACTCATTATAGTCCATTTTAGGAGAAGGCAATGGCAACCCACTTGCCTGGAAAATCTCATGGATGGAGGAGCCTGGTAGGCTGCAGTCCACGGGGTCGCAGAGTCGGACACGACTGAAGCGACTTAGCAGCAGGATAGTCCATTTTATTATATGTTATAGTTTAGATAAAACTTTCTATTTTGCTAAACTATGGTATCCCTAGGGCAGAAATCCTGTTTTAGACATCTCAGTTTTTCTTAGCCTTAATACAATGTCCATCATTTAATAAATATCAATAGTATCTATACTGGAAAAATACACAGTAGACTAAGATTTTCTCCATTTATTTCATTGCTGTTACTATAAAACAGTATTTATACATATTCATATACATATGTATATGTGTATTTATTTATATACCTAGAACCATATATCTTGCCATTGGAGTTCCACAGAACGAAGTCAAGGCATCAGTTTCTCTTCATGGGAAATAGATCTCTTCTCAAACATAGGTTTGAACTTTCATGGTTTTACATTAATATACCTGAATCTTTAGTATACAGCCTTTTATCCATGTGGTATTCATTTTGCCTATTCTTTCCTTCATGAGCAAATACATATGCATAGAGACTACTGTGGCAGGAAACACATGCCTTTCAACAGAAAGATTATCAAGTCTAATGAATTCTAGATGGGTTGAAGCTGTAAGATTCTGATACTGTGACAAAATCTGCTTTATTTTAGGAGTTATTTATAATCACCCTTTTTAAGTTTGATCTATATATTCATAACAATAAAATTATCATTGCTGTAATTTATTGTCCTGACCTCAAAGGCAGCAAGAAATGTACATATCCCTGGGAAGAGAAAGGTGACCATAAACCCCACACTTCTGTTCCCTTATGAGAAGTCTCTCCACAGCCGAGAATAAGAGCAAACACCCTTGCTACTCCCGGCATAGAATCATTCTTGGAACATATTTTAACTTTAAAATAAGCATACCCTTTCTGAAAAAGTCCCATAGGAGATGTCAGGAAAAGAGAAAGATAGAACTCTGGAGATAAGCAAATTCTTTCTTTACAAAGTTATTAAATTATTAAAGTTTCACGGTGTGCTATTGCAAGAACAAACTTGTCTCTGTAAACTGGATTAAAAGGATGTCACCTTCACACTTCCTCTCATTATTATTTGATGTGTGTTGAGCACCAACAGGGAGCTTTGATAGCTTGAGGATCACCCTGAATCATCAACATTACAGTTGAGGAGGATGAGGGGAAAGCAGTTCTTCTGATTCCAAATGGAGCTGGGTTGGTTCTGTAGAGGATTTAAAGCAATTTTGACTTGGTTGTATGCATATAAAGGGCTTTTTGACTGCCCTAATCTTGAACTAACTTATGATACTAACAGTCTAAGTCTTATTCAGAGTTAATGTTTCTCTTTGTGTAACTCCATGCTGATGATATTGTCTCTTTCTAATTCCAAGTCAGCATCATATTTCTCCCAATAGCTCAATCCTTGGACTCCCAAATCAAGGTAAAGAATCAGTGGTAAAGAATCTGCCTGCATTGCAGGAACCACAGGAGACACAGATTCGATCCTTGGGTCTGGAGGAGGGAGAACAATACACTCCAGTATTCTTGCCTGGTGAATCCCTTGGCCAGAGGAGTCTGGTGGGCTACAGTACATAGGGTCGCAAAGAGTCGGACATGACTGAAGCAACTTAGCACTCACATGTGAATGCACGTACATACGTATGTGTATATATACGTATATCTCATTTTCACATACTCTAGTCTCTAGTCCTCAAACATATCATGTTTATTTACATCTGATTCCTTTTTTTAGAATCCTCCTTTTTCAAAACTTTGAATATCTCATTTCTCCTTACTTACTAGGTCTTAGCTCAGTTGTCATTTCCTCAGATAAGACACCGACACAGTATCTAACAGTAGATACCCACCCAGTCACTATCTATAGCCTAACATCAATTTTTTCTCATTATAATACATATAACTGCTTGATGCTATGTATATATGTACAATTTTCCCTTCCCCAGCAAGACTCAGTCACCCCATCTTCTTTGAAGGTAGAGACCTCATCAGTCTGTTCATACATATTAAATCTAATGTCAAGAAAAATGCCCAATACATATTTTATAAATGTTGATTAAGTGAGAAAAAGAATAAGGAGAGACTGTATAGAAATAGGCTTTCATTTTGATAATCCTACTATTGGTGGGAAAGGCAACCACAGTGCTAATATCATTTATCTCAGAACAAACTTTATTGCCTTCCCTCATAAAAGAAGTAGTTAGGAAGTCCTTAATCTTCAAAAGGCACTGTGGAGCATAAATCTTTTCCTTCTTAGGACCACACAGTCTAGTTGAAGAAACAATATATGCTAATTCTACCACATAATATGTTAAAAGAGAAATAAAGTAGTCCATGAGATTTCAGAAGAGGGTGACTGTATCTCTGGTTTGGTGAATCAAGGAGAAAGAATCCAAGGTTTGCTTAAAAAATAAAATAAAGCAAAAAGGTGATTATGACAATGATCCAGACAGAGAAAAGAGATTACCTAAAGATCAAATAGGCAAACTAAGATTGAAAGGAAAGTATTAAGAAGATTGTAGGAAGAACATGAATGTTATTGAAAGATAAAAAGTCAAACTGTAGTATACAGGCCAGTGTTCTTAAAATGGAGTACTTATATTCCTGAATTTACTGAATATAAAAGACCCAAATGTTATATATTTCATATAAGCTTGTATCATTAATTGTTCTATATCACATTGATTTTAAATACCTATTGGAAAGAAATGCAATGTGCATTTAAACATGCATTAAATATGAAAATTAAACACAAAATTTCAAAAAACTATGTCTAGATCATGGCAATTTACTTCAGGATATTTTAGTGGAAAAAAATTTTAAAGTAATACCAAATAGCAATCAGCAAAATTGTTCACAGATAAAATCTTTCTTAATTTTGTGAAGACAGTTTACTGGAATTTATGCATTAATTTTTGATATTGCCTGGTGGCGCGGTGGTAGAATCCACCTGCCAATGCAGGAGACTCAGGAGACTCGGCTTCCAACCTTGGTTCAGGAAGATCCCCTGGAGTAGAAAATGGCACTCCAGTATTCTTGCTTGGAAAATTCCATGAACAGAGGAGTCTGGCAGCTACAGTTCATGCAGTCACAAAGAGTCAGACATCACTGAGCACATACCTTGAGGATGACTGCCTTTGCACTAGATGGTAAAAAGCCCACTTACCAATGCAGGAGAAAAAGAGATGTCCATCCCTGGATGGGAAAGATCCCCTGGAGGAGCACATGGCAACCCACTCCAGTATTCTTGCCTGGAGAATCCCATAGGCAGAGGAGCCTGATGGGCTACAGTCCGTAGACTCACAAAGAGTCAGACACGCCTGAAGCAACAAAGTATGCAAGCATGCACACAATGGAAGATTTGAGCAGATGCAACAGAGATCAGATCCATAATGCAAAACTTGAAGTTTTTACTGTCTGGCACTTTAAAGAAAATTTTTGCTGTCCCTTGCTATAAGCACTTTATTTATTTATTTTTTAGAAAGAGCAAAATGTAACCATAATAGTGCTTTGGAACTTAACTGCATAGAAGCATGCCATATGAAGTGAAAATAAATACATTCCAGAAGCAAGGCAATAGATTAGGGGAAAATCAGAGTACAAAAATTGTTACAAGGCAAAAAAAAAAAAAAAAAGTGGAAAGGAGGGAATAGATATGAGAGCAAATTTTAGCAATAGTACCTCAAACCAAATAAGTAATGTCATGGGGAAAATAAAAAAATTGATTGAGTTCTAGAGCCTAGGTTGTGTTCTTGTTGCTGTTCAGTCACTAAGCTGTATCTGACTCTTTTGCAACCCCATGAACTGTAACCCACCAGGCTTCTCTGTCCATGGACTTTACTAGGCAAGAAAACTAGAGTGGATTGTCATTTCCTCTCTAGAGGATCTTCCTGAACCAGGAATCAAACTCATGGCTCCTGTACTGCAGGTGGATTCTTTACTGTGCGAGCCATCAGGGAAGCCCAAAGTCTAGGTTACTTAGATGCTAACTGATGGAAGGCAAAGTAGGAAACCCAGAATGATATGCATGGCAGAAAAAAAATCATGCAATAAAAATCTTTGTTTGTTTGGAAATATGGGAAGGGTGTTATTGTGGACATATCCCACAGACTTCTGCTTGAGTTGAAAAACAAAAATCAGAAACAGAGAAACAGTAGGTTACTTTTGTTGCATGAAAATAGAGCTAAAGGTAGAAATCAAATCTTAAATTAAGAGTAGGGGAAAGAAGGAAATGTTGAGGTAGATGAATATATTTGTCTTTGACTCTCTATTTTACCATCTGAAGAATGGGTCTTTGTTTTCATGCTTCCAGGAAGTGATGTGGGAATAAACTACTAAGTTGAACACCAATCCAGTACATGTTGCCACCAAAACTACTGCTTTGGTGCTAAAAATACATTGAACAATTTTTCATGTTAGAATCAAATGAGGGGGTAACTCATTCAACATGAAGATCCGAATATATTGTATTTCAACATAGCACAAAAATGGAAAGAAGAGGCTGCACAAAGCTCTTGAAAGAGGAGAAAAATCTCTTTCCAGATTTAGCAAACCACCAGTAGACATTTCACAGAGCATGTTGAAGAGAGATCTTCACAGAAATTCACAATAAATAAAAGAGTGAGTGCCTTCCTTAAATAGAATAAGGGCCCTGAGGAAGAGAACAATCTATTCCGGTGTGGACTGCATAGTACAGGAACAATCTGCAACAGAAGTGGAATCTGGAAGAAACAAAAGCTGAAACAGGGAAGTAACATGTAACCAAAACAATCTCCCTTTAACAACTCTGATAATGATGAAAAGAGACTAAAATTTTAGATAAGAAGTTGGTAGTATTCATCATTTTCTAAATATATTTTTAATCAATTCTAGAATTATGTATGTAATTCTCATTCCTTGGTATGGGTTTAGTTGTCATCAGTTAAACTTTTAATTATCTTATAGAGTTATAATTAAAGAAATCCTCTATTCAGTGAAATATAGCTAACTGGATTGAATCCAAACTGACAATTTGAGTGAAGGCCATAATTCTGAGGCTGGGAACCACATACATACTATCCTCTGAGAACATGGATGGTCTTCACAGAGATCGTTACTTGCTCTGTATATTAGAGGTCGTATTGGCATAATCTGTTTTTCTCACCTATTTAACTACACAAAAAGTGTTTAGGGATTGGAATGTTCAGAAACTGCAAAAAAAAAAAAAAAAAAGATAGCTCTGTGCAATACAACAATCACAAGAAAATTCATTTGCTGAATTTGTTACCTTTTGTAAACATGTTTCAGTTAATCCTTAAACCAGCATCACAAAGCATATGTAGAATGATTACTTTCATTTTTGAGAAAGAAAGAATGTTGAAAGGGAAAGACCATGTCAAAAACTACACACAGCAGTAACCTAAATTTTTGTTACTATATCCTTTAAAGTGTGTTTGGGTGATCAGTGTGTTTCCTCATGCTTTCATACATGCCATAACCATCTGTGGCACTTTTCTCTAATACACATGATAATACACACACACACACACACACATACACACACACACACACGTATATAAACATATATGTATATGTGTTTCCCAGTGGCTCAGACAGTTAAGAATCTTTCTGTAATGCATATATGTAGAAATATATATATGAAATATATTTATATATCTATCAGTTTACATATATATTCACATATCAGTTTGTATATATATTTATATATATCAGCATAACCAAAGGGTATACATATATATAAACAAAAACTGAAACAGAGAAGCAACATGTAACCAAAGCAATTTCCTTTTAACAACTCTGGTAATGGTGAAAGAGACTAAAATTTTATATAAGAAGTCAGCAGTATGCATAATTTGCTAAAAATATTTAGAATCAATATACGTATATACATATATATGCATCAGTTATGCTGATTCTCTGAAATAAAACTGAAAATAATATTTACTTTAAGTATTGGTGTCAAATTGTGAACCTAAATGCTTTAGCTGGAAAAGATCAGGTGATAATTTTAATTCTGACGTGAAAAAGAGACCCTTATATAGATTAATTGACCATAATTAGCTAAAAGTAGAAAGATGTTGACAACCTCCTAGATGTGGCCCATGAAAAATTGATGTTCAGAAATTTAACCCTTCAGTAGAATATTCTGACCTGCTATTATTCTTGATGTGAAGGCATTTAAATGGATACATCCACCAGAATTATTACACTAGTTGTGAAATTGTTGTTGCTTCTGGATAAATAAAAAAAGATGAGGGGAGGGTGAAAAGAAGGAGAGAAATATGTACACGTCTAATTGTGGATATTTTCGAAGCAAGTAAAATCATCGGTCTTTCTTTTCCATTTCGTAACCCAGCCCAAACGCCATCAAGTTAAGTTGAGTGGGAATTGCATACAGGAATGGAATTACCATGGAACCAGCTTAAAAATTTGTTCCCCTGCTGAGAATTTAGCTCAGTGGATAATATTTTGTTTTTACCTTTCTGGAAAACTAAATGGAAGATAATTATGGAACCACTCACAAGCCATCTCTGTTATGTGTGATGCTAAGCCACTTCAGTCATGCCCAACTCTTTGCGATTCTATGCACTAACCCACGAGGTTCCTCTGTCCTTGGGATTATCTAGGCAATATTACTGGAGTAGATTGCTATGTCTTCCTCCAGGGGATCTTTCCAATGCAGGGAGTAAACCTGTGTTTCAGTCTGCTGCATTTGCCGGCAGGTTCTTTACCACTAGTGCCACATGGGAAGCTCTAAGCCATCTCTAGGTTCAATTTATTACTCAAATTAGTTATCCTAGGGGTAATATATTAATAATTTTGTGTTCTTGATGAAATAAAATATAAAATTTTGGAAATTCAATGAATTAGAATCTTTAAGTCACTAGGACTCAGAAAACATCCCAAATGTTGCTTGCTCAAAGTTTTCAAGGGTCAGGGAACAAGGTGGAGAGAAAGAGCACAACCAATCATGATGTCAGAGAGAACAAAGCCTTCTGTTTCTAGTGATTCAGTGAAATAGACACCCCATCCCAGCTTCTAACTATAACCATCTAAAACATAGGGAAAATGTTAAAAATAACACATTTGAAAATGTGTTAGTGCATACTTAAATGTTAATTCCACTGTCACAACTGACAAAAAACAAATATATGTAAGTAAAATGTTTATATGTTAAAGATTTCAGAGAGCTATGGACATAATGGCATATAAGAAACTAAACTGCAGAGAACAATGATGATCCCTTCCTGGAGGGATCAAAAATCTGTCACCATGGCAGCAGAAAGTAGGGAGTGAAGTGGGGATGGGACACATTCGTTAAGTCTATACATCATATGAGGAGTGAGCCAGCTATATATAGGAAGAGGGATTTTCCTAGCCAAAAGAAGGTCTTTTAATAGTGCTGGAATAACTAGATGTATATATGGAAAGAAATTAATAAATACTTTCTCATATTGTACACAAGAACAAAAATCTATGAGATGAATCATGGACTCAAAGGTAAAAGTCAAATTGATAAAACTTCTGTGCATGCGCTCAGTTGTGTTTGACTCTTTGCCACCCCATGGACTATAGCCCACCAGGCTCATCTGCCTATATTTTCCAGGCAAAAAAACTGGAATGGGTTTTACTCCAGGGTATCTTCCCTGTCCCAAGGATCCAACCCACTTCTCTTGCATCTCCTATGTTGGCAGGCAGATTCTTTACCACTAGGGCCGCCTAGGAAGCCCCAAATAAAGCTTCTAGAGGAGAGCTAATTTTATAATCTATAGATAAACGGACTTCTAAAGATGCAAGAGGACAAGCCATAAAAGAAAAAAAAAAGCAATTAACTGAATCCAGCCGCATTAAGAATTTAACAACAACAAAAAAAGTTAAAAGATAATAATAGACGGAAAGAAACACACTTGTACTACATATGTTTGACTCAAGAAAGAGGGGGGAAAAATGATACTTGTCTTTAGAAACCATTCTATGTGGGCATGCCTAAAATCCGCAAATCAGTAAAAAAATGCATAAACAACTCAACAAAAATGGGTGCAACACCCATAAGCAGAAACTTTACAAAAGAAGATAGGCAAAATGCCAATGAGGATAGGACAACTGCTCAGTATCATTATAGACCAGGGAAGTGTAAGTATAGTATTAATGCTATTGAGGATCTGTGTTTCATTTGCCTTGGGCCAAATAATTTAAAATGTGTGATGGATTTATATGTATGACTTTTCTCATTGGAGGTTTTTTCCTATTTTATAAAATGATAAACTTTTAAGAACATCCCTGAAATCATAGCACATATAAGGCAAACTATTTTGTCTTCTTCTAGACTATACTAAGTCAATTTCTCTTACAACTTTGTATGTGAAGAAAGATCTAAGTGGTCATAGAATAAGTTCTACTTGATGGCTTATATCAAATAACTTATAGGTTTATGAAGATTCTTCATACTTCATTTTATTAATAATACTTTTAAGTACTATATTTTAAGGTGAGCATTATTTTTATATAGTAGATGTAGAAATTTTGGCTTCAGAATACCGAGAAATTTGCCCAAAGCAGTACTGTTAGTAAATATTAGAAGTATAAACCTTGAGCTTCTGTTTTTAAATTTGTATAATTTTTACAAAAAAATTCATAAAATACTAGAAAGTTAGATTCATCAAGAGTGAATCTCATCTTATAATCTAAGATCTTTATACTAGTTGAAGTGAGTTGTACTTGGAACTGAGAGGGAGAAGGAACTTTTCCTTTGTGAGAAAAAGAAAGCATAATAGGGTGTTTTAGGGCAAGAATCCTGAAGCTATTTGTATCTGGATCTGAATTCTATTTCTGCAACTAAAACTACTAGAGGGCTGCAGACAAGTTACGTTCAAAGTTTCAGTTTCCTCATCTAAAAACTAAACTTATAATATATATAATACAGTGTTTTGAATGAATTTAAGTGATGTATGAAAGTACTGACTTTCACACATTTCATTGACTTTCATGTGTTTCATACACTGACTAGTCTAAAGCCGTTGACTGTGTGGATGACAAAAAACTGTAGAAAATTCTTCAAGAGATGGGAATACCAGCCCACCTTACCTGCCTCCTGAGAAATCTGTATGCAGATCAGGAAGCAACAGTTAGAACCAAACATGAATCAATGAATTGGTTCCAATTTGGGAAAGGAGTGCAGCAAGGTTGTGTATTGTCATCTTGCTTATTTCATTTATATGCAGAGTACATAATGCGAAATGCCAAACTGGATGAAGCACAAGCTGGAATCAAGATTGCCAGGAGAAATATCAATGACCTCAGATATGCAGATGACACCACCTTTTTAGCAGAAAGCAAAGAGGAAATAAAGAGTTTCTTGATGAAGGTAAAAGAAGAGAGTGAAAATGCTGGCTTAAAACTCAATCTTCAAAAAACCAAGATCATGGCATCCAGTCCCATCATTTCATGGCAAATAGATGGGGAAACAATGGAAACAGTGACGATTTTATTTTCCTGGGCTCCAAAATCACTGCAGATAGTGATTGCAGCCATGAAATTGAAAGACGCTTCCCCTTGGAAGAAAAGCTATGACCAAGCTAGACAGCATATAAAAAGGCAGAGATATTACTTTGCTGACAAAGGTCCATCCAGTCAAAGCTTTGATATTTCCAGTAGTCATGTATGGATGTGAGAGCTGAACTATAAAGAAAGCTGATCGTCGAAGAATTGATGCTTTTGAATGTGGTGTTGGAGAAGACTCTTGAGAGTCCCTTGGACTGCAAGGAGATCCAACCAATCCATGCTAAAGGAATTCAGCCCTGAATAGTCAATGGAAGGACTGATGCTGAGGCTGAAGCTCAATACTTTAGCCACCTGATGCGAACAACTGATTCATTTGAAAAGACCCTGATGCTGGGAAAGATTGAAGGCAGGAGGAGAAGGGGATGACAGAGGATGAAATGGTTTGATGGCATTATGGACTCAATGGGCATGAGTTTGTGTAGCCTCTGGGAGTTGGTGATGGAGAGGGAAGCCTGGCATGCTACAGTCCATGGGGTTGCAAGAGTTGGACATGACTGAGTGACTGAACTGAACTGAATGAAAGTACTGGCTTACCATAGATAAAAATGCTTGCTCTTATTTATCTTATTAAAAAGAATTGGTATGAGGAGTGAAAGGGTCATGGGAAGAGAAATTTTTGGAGCTACAGTTTCATAGAAATCTGGGTTCATATAAACTATCACTTTGAGAAGCTTCTTCAGCCAAGCCCTGAGAAACTTGTTCTTTAGCATTTGGCGTGATCTCCCCACTATTTACTGTTATCACCTTGATTCATGCTCTTGTGTTTGTTTGTTTTCTTCTCCTGACAATTTGGCATTTCTGATGTTTGATGCATCTCATACTGGTGGTGCTCTTGACTGCTCTTATTCAACAGGGAAGGATTATTTATTATAACTGCTCATTTTTGGCTTGGCAAATATGAAGTCAGAAATCTCATGTGTGCCAGCATACTGATAGATATAAAAGATTCTTTCATATTTTATCAGGATAATTATATAAATTGAGGTTGGAGAGCATTTTCCATAAATGTTATCAAGATAATAGGTTCCCTAGGCTGTAGTATTTTGACTTTGCAGAAGTAACCTAGGTACATAATTATATTTCCCTTTCTCTAAGAAGAAACTGTTCTGAAAGACATGGGAATACCAGACCACCTGACCTGCCTCTTGAGAAATATGTATGCAGGTCAGGAAGCAACAGTTAGAACTGGACATGGAACAGCAGACTGGTTCCAAATAGGAAAAGGAGTATGTCAAAGCTGTATATTGTCGCCCGGCTTATTTAACTTATATGCAGAGTACATCATGAGAAATGCTGGGCTGGAAGAAGCATGAGCTGGAATCAAGATTGCCGGGAGAAATATTAATAACCTCAGATATGCAGATGACACTACCCTTATGGCAGAAAGAGAAGAGGAACTAAAGAGCCTCTTGAAAGTGAAAGAGGAGAGTGGAAAAGTTGGCTTAAAGCTCAACATTCAGAAAATGAAAATCATGACATCTGGTCCTGTCACTTCATGGGAAATAGATGGGGAGACAGTGGAAACAGTGCCAGACTTTATTTTGGGGGGCTCCAAAATCACTGCAGATGGTGACTGCAGCCATGAAATTAAAAGCCACTTACTCCTTGGAAGGAAAGTTATGACCAACCTGGATAGCATATTCAAAAGCAGAGACATTACTTTGCCAACAAAGGTCCATTTAGTCAAGGCTATGGTTTTTCCTGTGGTCATGTATGAATGTGAGAATTGGACTGTGAAGAAAAATGAGTGCCAAAGAATAGATGCTTTTGAACTGTGGTGTTGGAGAAGACTCTTGAGAGTCCCTTGGACTGCAAGGAGATCCAACCAGTCCATTGTGAAGGAGATCAGCCCTGGGATTTCTTTGGAAGGAATGATGCTAAAGCTGAAACTCCAGTACTTTGGCCACCTCATGCGAAGAGTTGACTCATTTGAAAAGACCCTGATGCTGGGAGGGATTGGGGTAGGAGGAGAAGGGGATGACCGAGGATGAGATGGCTGGATGGCCTCACTGACTCGATGGTTGTGAGTCTGAGTGAACTCCGGGAGTTGGTGATGGACAGGGAGGCCTGGCGTCCTGCGATTCATGGGGTCGCAAAGAGTCAGACACGACTGAGTGACTGAACTGAACTGAAGAAGAAACTTGAGAATTTACTTTGTATGTTTCTCTGATAAAGGCTAATGTCCAAAAGTAACGCTAAAATTGTCGTATTTCAACTACAAAATGAATTATTTTCTAAGTAAACAAAACAATATACATTATTTTATATTGTTATAGCTTTATCTTCAAAATACAGAATATCTCATTCAGTTCTATAGAATAGCAAATAATTGTATATAGTATTTAATAAATGCTAAGAATTATTTGTTAACTAATAGACTGATTATCTGGTTAGACTGATTTTTCTCTGAGCTAAGAATACTAACTTAAATTGACTTATCACAATATCATAAAACCAATATGAGTGAGAAAAATAAATAAGATATGTCACACTTTTAGACTTTCATTTATTTGTAGAGTCTAAAATTACAATAAACCAGTAAGTACAACAACAAAAAAATCAGATTCACAGATGCAGAGGACAAACTAGTGGTTACCAGTGGAGAGAGGGGTCAGGGGCAATATAAGGGTGAGGAGGTAGGAGTTTCAAACTACTGGGTGCAAGATAAGCCACAAGGATGCATTGTACAACACAAGAAATACAGCCAATATTTTGTGATATAAATGTCATATAACTATTACAAATTGTATTTTTAATTTTTTAAAAAGAGAATACTAGCATCAGGCAATATTTACAACAGGTATAAAAGACTAATAGCGTTTTATCAAAACAGAAACTCTTTTAATGTTTTTTCATTAGCAGTTTACACCACAATTACATGTAATGAATAATAAAAATTTCAGAGCCTACAATTCCATGTTAAATTTGAAAATTTCTACTTCAGATATGATCTATTTTCTTGCATAAGTAAAACCTTCAAAGAAGAAACATTATGGAAATTAAAAGTCTTAAAACCTGGGAATCAGTCAGTTCAGTCGCTCAGTCATTTCCGACTCTTTGAGACCCCATGGACTGCAGCACTGCCAGGCTTCCCTGTCTATCACTAACTTCCCAAACTCATGTCCCTCGGATCAGTGATGCCATCCAGCCATCTCTTCCTCTGTCGCCCCCTTCTCCTCCTGCCTACAATCTTCCTCAGCATCAGGGTCTTTTCCAGTGACTCAGTTCTTCGCATCAGGTGACCAAAGTATTGGATCTTCAGCTTCAGCCATCAGTCCTTCCAATGAATATTCAGGACTGATTTCTGTTAGGACTGACTGGATGGATCTCCTTGTAGTCCAAGGGACTCTCAAGAGTCTTCTCCAACACAACAGTTCAAAAGCATCAATTCTTCAGCGCTTAGTTTTCTTTATAGTCCAGCTCTCACATCCACACATGACTACTGGAAAAACCATGGTTTTCACAAGATGGACTTTTGTTGGGAAAGTAATGTCTCTGGTTTTTCATATGCTATGTAGGTTTGTCATAACTTTTCTTCCAAGGAACAATAGAAGATAATAAAGTTTAATTTCTTGCTCTCTTCTGTAACAGTACTTAATCAGTATTTGATCTTTTGCCAACCACATGAATGGTAAAGTTTCTTTGTGTGTGTGTGTGTATATATATATATAATTAGATATATAATATAATATATATAATTACATCTTTACAATTATATATAAATAAAATATATGAAATGAACATATGTTTATCATATAAATAATATTTATATTATAAAATATATATTATTTATATAATATAAATAATATTTATATTATAAAATATATATTATTTATATTATATAAATAATATTTATATTATAAAATATATATTATTTATATTATATAAATAATATTATATATAATGAATATATATAATCTTAAAGATGTAATTATAATCAACTGAATATATAAATATATAACCAAACTGAGCATTAGAGAAAGGAAATGATAGCGAGGTATGCAATACAAAAGAAGTATTATTTTAAAAGGTATGGTTTCTTTAGGGGGCGGTCATAAGATGGCAGAGGAATAGGACAGGGAGACCACTTTCTCCCCCACAAATTCATCAAAAGAGCATTTGAATGCTGAGTAAACTCCACAAAACAACTTCTGAATGCTGGCAGACAACATCAGGTACCCAGAAAAGCAGCCCATTGTCTCTGAAAGGAGGTAGGAAAAAATAAAAAAGATAAAGAGACAAAAGAGGTAGGGATGGAGATCCATCCTGGGAAGGGAGTTTTAAAAAAGAGAGAAGTTTCCAAACACCAGGAAACACTCTCACTGGCGAGTCTGTGGTGAGCCTTGGAACCTCAGAGGGCAACATAACTGGGAGGAAAAATAAATTAAATAATTAAACCCCACAGATTATGTGCCCAAGGGCAACTCCCAGTAGAGAAGCAGCGCAGACTCCCTCATCTGCCACTAGCAAGAGGGGGCTGGGCAGGGAGGTGCAGGCTGCATTGCTTAGAGTAAGGACCCCGGCTGAACGCCCCGAGGGCAATCTGAGGGAACTAACTTGAGATAGCAAACCAGACTGTGGGATAGTCATCCCGTGAAAAGCGCCAACCTAAGACACTGCCAACCCATTCCAGTGTTCTTGCCTGGAGAATCCCAGGGATGGGGGAGCCTAGTGGGCTTCTGTCTATGGGGTCGCACAGAGTCGGACACGACTGAAGCGACTTAGCAGCAGCAGCAGCAGCAAGACACTGCCATGCCTGCTCACAGAACAAAGGACTGAGTAGAGCTAGCCTGCTGTGGACTGGCCCATCCCCTGCTGGAGACAGGCAGGCGAGGGCAGCCAGAGCCAGAAGGGGGCAATCCAGCCCAGAGAGGCAGCATCTACCAAACTGCAAGCAGGCTTTCTTACTAACCAAGACTTCTTGGGATTCTGGACAGTTGACATCCGCTGGGAGGGTTGCAGCCAGAGATCAGCTCCCCAGAAGAGACACATGGCACACCAGGTGTGCCAGTTATGCACCCAGAAAACCGAATGGCAGGGATGGGGAGGCGATAAGTCACAGCGACCATGCTCGCCAAGCACCTGGTCACCTGAGCTGCTCAAACCTGGGAAGGGTACTAAATGCAGGCCCAACCAAGTCTGTGCTCTTGTGGAGTACCCAAGTACCTGAACCTGAGCAACTTAGACCTAGGAAATGCATACAACCCAGGGCCGGCCTCAGACAGTTCCCAGCAGAGCAAACTAGAGCCCAAGCAGTGTAGACAGGGAAAGCACACACGCTGTGAGAGGAGGTAAACCCAGTGTGGCCAAGACACTGCGAGCACACGCCAGTGTTATTTGTTTGTAGTGTTCCTCCCTCCCCAAGCACAACTGAACAAGTGAGCCTAAAAAAGTGTCCACCACCGCCTCCTTGTGTCAGGGTGAAAATTAGACACTGAAGAGACCAGCACACAGAAGAAGCTACAACAGAGGAAACCGCCTTGGAAGTGACAGGTGTAATTGATTAAAGCCCTGTAGTTAGCACCACCTACATAGGAAGTGGCCTATAGATCTTGAGAAGTATAAGCCAGATCAAGGAACTATCCGAAAATTAACTGACCCCACACTGTCCACAACAACACCAGAGAAAGTCCTAGATATATTTTTACTATTATCATTTTAATTTTTTTTAATTTTAAGTCCTCTATTATGCCTTTAATTTTCATTTTTATAACCTATTACTTTGCAAAAAAAAAGACCCTATTTTTAAAGCAAACTTCATATATATATATATATTTTTTATAATTTTTGTGACTTTGTTTCTTTCTTTAATATTGTATTTTTGAGAATCCAACCTCTACTCTAGATTTTTAATCTTTGTTTTTTGGTATTTGTTATCAATTTGTACCTTTAGAACTCAATCTTCAGCACCCATTTTTACTTGGGAGCGAGATTACTGGCTTGACTGCTCTCTCCCCCTTTGGACTCTCCTTTTTCTCCACCAGGTCGCCTCTGTCTCCTCCCTCCCCCTTCTCTTCTCTACCCAACTCGGTGAATCTCTTTGTGTTCCAGACGGTGGAGAACACTTAGGGAACTGATTACTGGCTGGATCTGTCTCCCTCCTTCTGATTCTCCCCTTTATCCTCCCAGCCAACTCTGTCTCCTTCCTCCCTCTTCTCTTCTCTGTGTAACTCCATGAACATCTCTGAGGGATCTGGACTGTGGAGAGCACATAAGGAAGTGATGACTGGCTAGCGTGCTCTCTCCTCTTTTGATTCCACCTCATTTCCTCCTGGTCCCCTCTGTCTCCCACCTCCCTCTTCTCTTCTCCATGTAACTCTGTGTACCTCTCTGGGTGTCCCTCACTGTGGAGAAACTTTCCATCATTAACCTAGATGTTTTATCATTGGTGCTGTATAGATGGAGAAGTCTTGAGGCTACTGTAGGAATAAGACTGAAAACCAGAGACAGGAGACTTAAGTCCAAATCTTGAGAACACCAGAGAACTCCTGACTTCAGGGAACATTAATTAACAGGAGCTCATCAAAGGCCTCCATACCTACACTGAAACCAAGCACCACCAAAGGGCCAACAAGTTCCAGAGCAAGACATACCATGCAAATTCTCCAGCAACACAGGAACATAGTTCTGAGCTTCAATATACAGGATGCCCAAAGAAACACCAAACCCCTTGACATCTCATAACTCATTACTGGACACTTCACTGCACTCCAGAGAGAAGAAATCCAGCTCCACCCACCAGAACACTGACACAAGCTTCCCTAACCAGGAAACCTTGACAAGCCACCTGTGCAACCCCACCCACAGTGAGGAAACCATAATAAAGACAACTCCATCAACAAGTTCCAGAGCAAGACATACCATGCAAATTCTCCAGCAACACAGGAACATAGTTCTGAGCTTCAATATACAGGATGCCCAAAGAAACACCAAACCCCTTGACATCTCATAACTCATTACTGGACACTTCATTGCACTCCAGAGAGAAGAAATCCAGCTCCACCCACCAGAACACTGACACAAGCTTCCCTAACCAGGAAACCTTGACAAGCCACCTGTGCAACCCCACCCACAGTGAAGAAACCATAATAAAGACAACTCCACAAATTGCCAGAATATGGAAAGGCCACCCCAAACACAGTAATAATAACAAGATGAAAAGGCAGAGAAATACCCAGCAGGTAAAAGAACAGGATAAAGGCACACCAAACCAAACAAAAGAGGAAGAGATAGGGAATCTACCTGATAAAGAATTCCAAATAATGATAATGAAAATGATCCAGAATCTTGAAAACAAAAATGAAGTTACAGATAAATAGCCTGTAGACAAGGATTGAGAAGATGCAAGAAAGATTTAACAAGGACCTAGAAGAAATAAAAAAAAT
>SJXQ01010969.1:329608-345374 GCA_006408695.1 Aepyceros melampus | reverse complement strand
CCTTCTCCTCTCCCTCTCCCCCTTCTTCTCCCCCTTCTCTCCCTCTCCCGCTTCTTCTCCCGCTTCTCCCCTTCTCCCCCTTCTCTCCCTTCTCCTCTCCCTCTCCTGCTTCTTCTCATCTTTTGTCTCTTCTTCTTCCTTCTTTCTCCCCATCTCCCTTCCCCTCTTTTTTTCACTATGAGTGTATGCGTAGCAAGAGTATATGTCAGGAAGATTTGACAGATCATTCATTTATTTCTCATACATTTATAAATCACTTCAAACCGAGCATAGGCAGGAAGTAAAAAGACGAAAAAGAACTCCTCCCTGTAGGATGTGCGTGGTTGGTGTAAGGGGAGGAGACAGACATTTCAAAATGATAATAAGTAACGTTTTGAGGACTTATGTGCCTGGCATTGTGCTAAGTGACAAGATCACCTCATTTAGTCTTCATAGAATTACTCTGAGTGGAGTTCTAGATTTTTATCCTTTTATTCCTGAGGCTGAGGCAAAGACAGATTAAATAATTGACGCAGTTACATACCTGGCAAGTCACAGATCTGACTTGAACCCAGGCAATCTGACTCTACAGTCAGCATTAACGCTGCTTCCCACATAGTTACCGCATGCTGTGACAGGCATCACGTAAGTAGGGTCTAGTAGAAGTGTGATTTTTAACCTGGCCTTGAAAGGTGTTTAAGGGTGGAGTGTTGAAGAATGAAGAGAGAAGGGCACTGTGGACTTTGGGAATGGTGTGACTAGAGACAGGGTGGCTCGGAACGTCTGCATCCACAGGCCATGATCATTGTCCCTTGGTGGGTGGAGTAACTTGATCCCTTCCAAGAAGAGAGGAAAATGATCAGATTTGTGTACTAAAGAGAGATATATCATTTCAGAAGTTATAAATAAAATGATCACATTATTAAGAATCTTTGAGTATTAGAAATATGATGGAGTATGAATGATAGTCCTTTTTATATTTTCCAAATTTTCTTTAATGAGCTTCTCTTGCTTACTTAAACAGTGTGTATGTATTTTACCAAATGCCCATATTTACATATATATTGGAGAAGGGAGTTGTGAGTTGGCGGCAGTGCAGAGGGAAGATTGAATTGAGGGGGAAGCTTGTTGGTGAGACTGTGTAGAAAGTCTTATCTATGTAGGAAGCAAGTAGAGTCCAGGTGAATTTGGTAAAGTTTCAGGTTACAAAATTAATGCACTGAAATCTGTTGCATATTTATAAACTAACAATGAAAGATCAGAAATAAAAATTCAAGAAACACTTCCATTTACCATGGCATCAAAAAATATATATCTGGGAGTAAATCTACCTAAGGAGATGGAAGTCTGGTACTCTGAAAACTGTAAGATGCTGATGAAAGAAATTGGAGAAGACGCAAAAAGATGGACACATAGACCATGTTTGCAGATTGGAAGAATCACTATTGTCAGAATGATTATACTACTCAAACTAATCTGCAGATTTAGTGTAATCCCTATCAAATCACCGGTGGCATTTTTTTCACAGAACTAGAACAACAACAAAAAAACCTCAAAATTTGTGTGGAGGACCTGGAGAAGGAAGTGGCAACCCACTCCAGTATTCTTGCCTGGAGAATCCCATGGACAGAGGAGCCTGGTGGGCTACAGTCCATGGGGTCACAAAGAGTCGGACACGACTGGGCGACTTCACTTTCATTTTCACTTTACATCCACTAAGATATAATTAAAGGACAGATAATAATAAGTGTTGATGAGAATGTGAAGAAATTGGAACTCTCAATACTGCTGGTGGAAATATAAAGTAGTACAGCCACTTTGAGAAACACCTTGGATTCCTCAAAATGTCAAATACAGAGCTACCATATGACCCAGCAATTCCACTCCTAGGTATATACCCAAGACAAATGAAT
Organism: Aepyceros melampus; assembly: GCA_006408695.1. NCBI lineage: Eukaryota > Metazoa > Chordata > Mammalia > Artiodactyla > Bovidae > Aepyceros > Aepyceros melampus. Next base: position 343,482 of record SJXQ01010969.1, on the reverse strand, counting down.
ACATACATCCACACAAAAATTTGTGAATGTTCTTAGGAGTATCATTCATAACAATGGAAACAACCCAAATGTCCATCAGCCAATGAATGGATAAATAAAGTGTGATATATCCATAAAATATACTATTATTTAGCAATAAAAAGAAACCAAGTTTACCATATAACATGACAGGGATGAACCTTGGACACATTGTGTTAAGTGAAACTAGTTACAAACTAGTTACAAATATTGTATGATTCCACTTAAAATGTTCAGAATAGGCAAATCAATGGAGACATAAAAATAGATTAGTGGTGTCCCAGGGCTGAGGGGGATGGAGGAATTGGAGAGCGACTGCTAATTGTGTGTAGGGTATCTTTTGGGGATAATAATAGTGTTCTAAAATTGATTGCGGTGATAGATGCACAACTCTGTTAATTTGCTAGAATTCATTGACTTGTATACTTTATTGAGTTAATTGTTTGGTATGGGAATTATATCTCAGTAACATTGTTAAAATGTTTTACCCCAAACTTTCATCTTTATATAATAAAGAAATTAGAGATGCCTTTCTCAAAAAAAAAAAAAAAAATTGTGTGGAGGCACAAGAGACCCTGAGTAGGCAAAACAATCTTGAGAAAGAAAAACAGAGCGGAAGGAATCAGGCTCCCTGACTTCATACTATACTACAAAGCTACAGTCATCAAAGCAGCAAGGTACTGGCAGGAAAATAGACATATAGATCAATGGAGCAGGATGGAAAACCCAGAAATAAACCCATGCATCTATGGACAATTAATCTATGACAAAAAGAGGTAAGACTACACAATGTTGAAAAGAATCTCTGAAACAAATGGTGCTGGGAAAACTGGACAGCTACATGTAAAAAATGAAATTAGATCATTCTTTAACATCATACACAAAAATAAGCTCAAAGTGAGTTAAAGACCTAAACATGGGACTGGACACTATAAAACTCCTAGAGGGAAACATAGGCCAGGACACTCTGACAAAAATTTCAGCAATATCTTTTTCAATTCATCTCCCAGAATAATGGAAATAAAAATAAACAAATGGAACCTACTTAAACTCAAAAACTTTTGCACAGCAAAGGAAACAATAAACAAAACAAAATAACCACTGACAGATTGGGAGAAAATACTTGCAAATGATGTGATTGATAAAAGATTAGTCTCAAAATTTATAAATACCTCATGATGCTTAAGAACATTGAAATGAACAACCAAATCAACAAATGGGCAGAAAACCTAAATAGATATTTCTGAAAGAAAATGTACAAATGGCCAATATGCATGTGAAAAGATGTTGAACATTGCTAATTATTAGAGAAATGCAAATCAAAACTATAATGAGATATCACCTCACACCAGACAGAATCAGTTAGTCAGTTCAGTCATTCGGTCATATCTGACTCTTTGCCACCCCATGGACTGCAGAATGCCAGACTTTCCTATCACCAGTTCCCGGAGCTTGCTCAGACTTGTGTCCATCACGTTGGTGATGCCATCCAACCGTCTCATCCTTTGTTGTCCCCTTCTCCTCCTGCCTTCAATCTTTCCCAGCACCAGGATCTTTTCAAATGAGTCAGTTCTTCACATAAGGTGGCCAAAGTATTGGAGCTTCATCTTCAGCATCAGTCCTTCCAATGAATATTCAGGACTGATTTCCTTTAAGATGGACTGGTTTGATCTCCTTGCAGTCCAAGGGACTCTCAAGAGTCTTTTCCAACACCACAGTTCAAAAGTATCAGTTCTTCGGTGCTCAGCTTTCTTTATTGTTCAACCTCACATCCATACATAACTACTGGAAAAACCATAACTTTGACTATACAGATCTTTGTCGGCCAAGTAATGTCTCTGCTTTTTAATATATTATCTGGGTTGATCATAGCTTTTCTTCCAAGGAGCAAGCATCCTTTATTTCATGGCTGCAGTCACCATCTGGAGTGGTTTTGGAGCCCAAGAAATTAAAGTTTGTGACTGTTTCTATTATTTCCCCATATATTTGCCATGAAGTGATGGGACTGCATGTCGTGATCTTCATTTTTTGAATGTTGAGTTTCAAGCCAGCTTTTCCTCTCTCCGGTTTCACTTTCATCAAGAGGCTTTTTAGTTCCTCTTCGCTTTCTGCCATAAGGGTGGTGTCATCTGCATATCTGAGGTTATTAATATTTCTCCTAGCAATCTTGATTCCAGCTGCGCTTCATCCAGCCTGGCATTTTGCATGATGTACTCTGCATATAAGTAAGCAGGGTGACAGTATACAGCCTTGATGTACTCTTTTCCCAATTTGGAACCAGTCCGTTGTTCCATGTCTGATTCTAACTGTTGCTTCTTGACTTGCATACAGATTTCTCAGGAGGTGGGTAAGGTGGTCTGGTATTCCCATCTCTTGAAGAATTTTCCACAGTTTGTTGTGATCCACACAGTCAAAGGCTTTAGTGTAGTCAATGAAGCAGATGTTTTTGTGAAATTCTCTTGCTTTTTCTATGGTCCAACGGATGTTGGCAATTGATCTCTGGTTCCTTTGCCTTTTCTAAATCCAGCTTGAAGTTCTCCATTCACGTACTCTTAAAGCCTGGCTTGGAGAATTTTGGGCATTACCTTGCTAGTGTGTGAGATGAGTGCAATTGTGTGGTAGTCTGAATATTCTTTGACATTGCCTTTCTTTGGGATTGGAATGAAAACTGACCTTTTCCAGTCCTATGGCCACTGCTGAGTTTTCCAAATTTGCTGGCATATTGAGTAAGCACTTTCACAGCAGGATCTTTTAGAATTTGAAATAGTTCAGTGTGAATTTCATCATCTCCACTAGCTTTGTTCATAGTGATGCTTCTTAAGGCCCACTTGACTTCACACTCCAGGATGTCTGGCTCTAGGTGAGTGATCACACCATCATGGTTATCTGGGTCATTAAGATCTTTTTTGTATCGTTCTTCTGTGGATTCTTGCCACCTTTTCTTAATATCTTTTCTTTAATGGCTTTAAAGAATGGCTTTAAAGCCATCTTTTAGAATGGCTTTCATAAAAAAATCTACAAAAAATAAATGCTGGAAAGGGTGTGGAGAGACAGGAACTGTCCTACATTGTTGATGGGAATGTAAATTAGTACAGCCACTATGAAGAACTGTATGATATTCCTTAAAATAAAAATATAGCTATCATATTACCCTGCAATCCCATTTCTAGACATATATCTGGAGAAGAAGGTGATCCAAAGGATACATGCACCCCAATATTCATTGCAGCACTGTTTACAATAGCGAAGACATGGAAGCAACCTAAATGCCCATTGACAGAGGACTGGATAAAGAAGGTGTGGGGTGTGTGTGTGTGTGTGTGTGTGTGTGTGTGTGTGTATATATATATATATATATATAATGGAATATTACTCTGCCACTTAAAAGAATGAAATAATGCCATTTGCAACAACATGAATGGACAAAGAGATTATCATACCATGTGAAATAAGTCAGTCAGAGAAGGAGAAATATTGTGAAATCCTAATATGTGAAATCTAAGTATAAATGATACAAATGAAGTTACTAAACAAGCAGAGACTCAAAAACTTAGAGAATGAACTTATGATTACTGGCAGAGGGGAGGGATAGTTGAAGGGATGAATGAAGTCACTCAGTTGTGTCCGACTCTTTGGACCCTGTGAACTGTAGCCTACCAGGCTTCTCCGTCCATGGGATTCTCCAGGCAAGAATACTGGAGTGGGTTACCATTTCCTTCTCCAGGGGATCTTCCCGACCCAGGGATCAAACCCAGGTCTCCCGCATTAGAGGCAGACACTTTAACTTCTGAGCCACAAGGGAAGGGATAGTTACGGAGTTTGTGATGGACACGTACACACCGCTATGTTTGGAATGGATAACAAACAAGGGTTTACTGTATTGCATATGGAATTCTGCTCAATGTTATATGACAGACTGGATGGGAGGGAAGTTTGGGGAAGAGCGCATGCAGGTGTATGTATGGCTGAATTCCTTCGCTGTTGACTTGAAACTATCACAGTATTGTTTGTTAAGTGACTATATACCCCAGTAGCAAATAGAAAGTTAAAAAAAAAGAAAGTCAAGGGCCTTGGTTAATGGAGGCCCTCTCTGACTTCCCTCCACAATCATCAGCCCCTCTCAAAGGGACCAGAATGCTCTCCACATTTTCACAAACACACAGTAGGTCAATGAATGAATGAATGGACAAAAGAGGGAAAATGAAAGCAATGTGGCTGGAGAGAGGGCATGGACCTGAGGAAGGCTTCTGAAGGAGAACCTCTAGAAACTGCATAATGCTGCCCCAGGGATGAGGCTTCTATTAGGTTGGTGCAAATATAGTTGCAATTTTGGACCTTAAATTTTAAGTCATTATAACTAGCCTCAAACACATCTTTATTAAGCAAAATAGGAACCATTACAATCAACATATTTTCACCAAGAAATACATTTGTTTATTCCTGTAGTATAAAAATCTGTGCTTCAGGATTCAGTGAACTCTTGGAAAGCATGTTCTGCCTGCTGGTGGATGTGGAAGCATTTTCCCTGCAAAAAGTTATCAGGATGCTTGAAGAAGTGGTAGCAGTTGGTGAGAGGTCAGGTGAGCATGGCAGATGAGGCAAAACTCGTAGCCCGATTCATTCAGCGTTTGAAGCATTGAAGTTGCGCAATGTGCAGTTGGGTGTTGTCATGGAGAAGAATTGGGCTCTTTCTGTTGACCAGTGCTGTCTGCAGGCATTGCAGTTTTTGGTGCATCTCATCAATTTGCTGAGCATACTTCTCACATGTAACGGTTTCACTGGAATTAAGAAAGCTGTAGTGGATCAGACTGGCAGCAGACTGCCAAGCAGTGATCATGACTCTCTTTGGTGCAAGCTTTGGCAAGTGCTTTGGAGCTTCTTCTCAGTCCAGGCACTAAGCTGTCATATTAAATCCACTTTTTGTCACATGTCACAATCTGATGGAGAAATGGTTCATTGTCATTGCATAGAATAAGAGAAGATGACACTTCAAAAAGGCAATTTTTAAAATTTGCGGTCAGCTTACGAGGCACTCTCTTATCGAGCTTTTTCATCTTTCCAATTCGCTTCAAAAGCTGAATGACTGTAGAATGGTCAACATTGAGTTCTTCAGCAACTTCTTGTGTAGTTATTAAGAGGTTCGATGATTGCTTTTAATTGGTCGTCAACTTCCAATGGGCGGCCACTACACTCCTCATCTTCAAGGCTCTTGTCTTCTTTACAAAACTTTTTGAACCACCATTGACTACATTCATTAGCAGTTTCTGGGCCAAATGCATTGTTGATGTTGTGAGTTGTCTCTGGTGCTTTATAACACACTTTGAACTTGAATAAGAAAATTGCTCAAATTTGCTTTTTGTCTAACATCATTTCCGTAGTCTAAAATGAATATACCCTTAGACTGAGACTGCTATAAAGACTCTTAGGCTTGAGACTAGCAAGAGGGGGAGGCCCAATGCCCCTTGCCATCCCAGCTCAGAAGTAGCCAGGAAGTACAGGAAATAGCCAGAGAGGCCTCAATGCCCCTATTCCCAAAGAACTGGGCCTCCCATCTCTTGAGGGGGGAATGTTAGGTAGACAGAATAGAAAAAGGAGTCCAAAGTGGCAGCTGCTAAAAGACAGACAAAGAAAGGGGAAAGCCCATGAAAATGAAACAAAGGAAAAATCCTAGGACCGGAAGGGGAACCTCAGGTGAGAAAAAAAGGAAGAAAAAGCAAACACTCCTCCTTCCTGATGGATGATGGGTATGGGTACTAGCCTTAATTTGCATAGGGCAGGCTCTGGGTGGAGGGCTGGGGAGGAGGAGGAGACAAAAAGCATAGAAAGAGGGAGCCGGGCGGCTGAGGCCACTCCTTTGAATTCAACCCCCCCTCACACCTTGGGGAAGCAGCATCCTTTGCTGTTGCTGTTCAGGCCCTCAGTTGTGTCTGACTCTGTGATCCCAGCGACTGCAGCATGCCAGCCTTCTCTGTCTTCCACTATCTCCCAGAGTTTGCTCAAACTTATGTCCATTGAGTCGATAATGCCTTTCAAACATCTCATCCTCTATCGCCCCTTCTCCTCCTGCCCTCAATCTTTCCCAGCGTCAGAGTCTTTTCCAATGAGTCAGCTCTTGTTTACCAAATAAAACTCTGAACTATAACCAAAAAACAAAACAAAACAAAACAAAACCCAAAAACCCAGCAAGTAATAAGTCATTAGCAAAAAAACCATAAAGCAGTACGTATGCATTAAAATGATGTATAACATAACCATTTATTTAAGAAGTGTTCCAATGTGTGTTAGTTGCTCAGTTGTGTCTGACTCTTTGTGACCCCAGGGACTGTAAGCCACCAGGCTCCTCTGTCCATGGAATTCTCTAGACAAGAATAGTGGAGTGAGTTGCCATTCCCTTCTTCAGGGCATCTTCCCAACCCAGGGATTGAACCCAGGTCTTCCACATTGCAGGCAGATTCTTTACCCTCTGAGCCACCAGAGAAACCCTGTTTTCTTATAGAGAACATCTTAAGTGATACCAAACATTTTCATAAATATTTTCAAATACTTTTAATTTTTTCCTAGTAATTGATGTCTTAGTATCTTTTATATAGATAAACTTGTATTGCTTAGCCTAAATTGGAGCAGCTTTGGAAACTTAAGTGACCAAACATCTGGAAAGATCATTTTAAGTAGACTAAAACATGATTCGGAGAAGGCAATGGCAGCCCACTCCAGTACTCTTGCCTGGAAAATCCCATGGATAGAGGAGCCTGGTAGGCTGCAGTCCATGGGGTCACTAAGAGTCGGACACGACTGAGTGACTTCACTTTCACTTTTCATTCTCATGCATTGGAGAAGGAAATGGCAACCCACTCCAGTGTTCTTGCCTGGAGAATCCCAGGGACAGGGGAGCCTGATGGGCTGCTGCCTATGGGGTCACACAGAGTCGGACACGACTGAAGTGACTTAGCAAGCAAGCAAGCAAAACATGATTATTTTAAAGCTTTTATCCAAAAGTTTTTATCTCATTTACCTGAACGTTTCATCATGTCCAGTTATTTTCTTCCAAGAGGTTAGTAAGGTCTCATTTATTCAAATGAAAAAGGTCAACAATGCAAAACCCCAGTTATTTTTGCACCAACCAAATACCTTCATCAGCAGGAAGTTGATGATCCTCATATTTGTGATAGAGACTATGGGAAGGAATGCATGAAGGGAGAAATGGCAAATGGGGAAGAGTTTAGTCTTGAATATGTTAACTTTGGGGTTAAATTGTTTAAAAAATCTAACCACTTGCTGCAAATCCAAATGGATGTGGAAGACAGAGACCAAAAAGAGAGAGAGATAAGATAGCTCCAAAGGGAGCTGCTATGAGTGAATCACAATCGAACATTGTCTCTAGAACCTTGTAGTCCAGGTGCCCCTTGCCCCATTGTTATGGAATGTTTCATTGTCCAGATAATTTACTTTTCTAACCACTGTGAGTGTTTTGGTTACTTTCTATTTAGGTGCATTATACCTACACAAATCTTGGGTATACAGTTTGTAGTGCTCAGTTCACAAAATGAACACACTTCTCCACTATCTACCCAAAAGAAGACTAGAATATTCTGATATTAGAAATCTTGCTTGTGCCTTCTCTCAGTCATAATCTGCTTCCATTGAACATCACCAGTATCCTGGGTCGTATCACAGTAGTCTAATTTTACCTGGTTTTAATCTTTAGGATCATATAACTTGCTTTCTTTTTTGTCTAGCTTTTTACCTCAATATCATATTTATAAGCTTTATCATCATGGGTTGGGTGAATGAAGTTTGTTCTTTTTTAGTATCTTATCTTATTGCATTGGATACAGTGGAAGAGACCGTTCTGCTCTTGGTGGACATTTTGGCTATTTGCCATTTGTACACGTGCTCAGTCCCTAAGTCGTGTCTGACTCTTTGCAGTCCTATGGACTGTAGCCTGCCTGGCTCCTCTGTCTTTGGGATTTCCTGGGCAAGAATGCTGGAGCAGATTGCCGTTTCCTTCTCCAGAGGATCTTCCTGACCCAGGGACTGAGCCTGTGTCTCCTGCATTGCAGGCAGATTCTTTATCACTGAGCCACCTAGGAAGTCCGTATTTGCAATTTAGACTATTATAAATAAGGTTTTTATGAATATTCATATCTATTATCTTTCAGTTGACAGAAACACTTATTTTTCTGTTATGTGTATACCCAGGAATGGACTACTGGATCACAGGGTATATGTATGTTTAGCTTCTGTAACTTCTGCATGACAACATTCCAAAATATTTGCATCAGTTTACATTTACACCAGCAGTTTTTGCAGTTAAATTAATTTATGTCCTTATCAATACTTAATGTATTTTTTAAACAAATCTGGAAGATTTGTAGTGTTATCTTGTGATTACTAATGATACTGAATTTCTTTTCATATACTTATTGGCCATTAAAGTATTCTCTTTTTCTTGTGAAGTATTGGTTTAAGTATTTTGGCAGTTAGTGGAAAACCTAGGTCTGGTAACTCCAGTATATGGATCACCTCTGAATCAGTTTATTCTGTCTATTTTTTCCCTTGGTTTTCAGTCATTTGGTTCTGTTTTAACTGAAATGTTTGGTATTTTTCTTTGACTGCTGGACATTATATATGAAAAACTGTAGAGTCTCTGCGTAATATCTTCCATAGAGTTTGATTTTCCCAGATAGAGCATGGGAAGATCACCTTGAGCCAGTTGAGGCTGGTCTATTTCTAGTTTTTTCTTAGTCATAGGTCATGGCTCTTCTAGAGCCTTATTTGAAAGCCTACTGTTTAATGACCCCCTTACTCCTCAGTGGTCCATAAACCCCAGGTGTTATCTTTCCAGCCCAATGAGACTGCACAGTCTCTAGGCTGCTAATCTGATCGCCATGCTCTGCATTGTACAGTATTAAATGTCCTGAGGGGAAAATGTGGCTCTGCAAAAGGGTTCTCTTCAGGGAGCATTTCTGTTCTTTGGGATCCTTATCCCCCTAGTATTGGCTGTTTTACTTGTTCTTCATTATCTTCAAGCAGTTGGTGTGTGTGTGATATTTCCCCCAGCTTTTATAGATGTTCTTAGCAGGAAGATTAGTCCCATACCAGCTATGCCATCATAGCTGAAAGTGTAAGCTTGTTATCTACATTTTAAATAACTCTTAGAAGGGCATTTCAATAACTTATTCCTTCCAGTATTTAATTGCCTCTAAGGTCAGAGATTTCAACATGTCTGTTTGTATTCTCTAAATGGCAAGAGAAAAGAAAAGCCAAGAGTTGGAAATGTGGAGTTTCCAATGCAGACAGGAGCAGAAATTATGGAGTTATAACTTGGGGATGATTGCATTCTTACAACTTTTTCTTTTTTTTCCCTCTCCTAATGTTCAAATACATTTTGAAAAATGACTGGCTAGCAAAATATCCCTTAATTTATATTGCATATTAAAGGAGAATGTATTTCCTTATTAAGAAAGCATCGTTTTACTTACATGGATCAATATGATTATTTGCTATACCAACAGCAAAGGGAACTTAAGATGCAGAGCTTCAGTTTTTCAATTAATAAACTATGATTTTTAGAGCAGTTTTAGTTTTACAAAAAATTGATTGAAAAGTGTAGAACCTTCCCACATACCTCTCATCCCCCCCAACAATGTCCCCTGTTATTTACATTTTGTATAAGTGTGGTGCAAGATGCAGAGTTTTACCTTGTGAAGGTAAATTCTTCCCAAGGGGTTTCTCAACCTCAGCAGTAACTCACTGTTCAGTGATTTTTTTCTGTAGGAATGGAAAGGAAGGATAGAGCATTCCTCTACTCAGAAGCATCAAAGCAAATATTATGGATCAATGCCAATACAAAGCTTTGATGAGAAACAACGATCAGAGTCTTAGAAACACCTTTGAAAGTAATCAGCTGTGTGTAACTTCTGGTTATACAAAGCCCAGGGGGTAAAGCGGTCCACAGGCAGGATGTTTCTGTTGGAAATACTCCTCTAAGGGGAGAACATGGTACCAAGTTTAAAGCAAAAAGCCAACTTTCTCTTCCCCAGGTAATCTTTAATGGCCCTGGAGGGGATCAGTTCGGTTTAGTTCAGTCGCTCAGTCCTGTCCAACTCTTTGTGACCCCATGGACTGCAGCAGGCCAGGCCTCCCTGTCCATCACCAACTCCTGAAGTTTACTCAAACTCATGCCCATTGAATCGGTGATGCCATCCAACCATCTCATCCCCTTCTCGTCCTGCCTTCAATCTTTCCCAGCATCAGGGTCTTTTCAAATGAGTCAGTACTTTGCATCAGGTCACCAAAGTATTAGAGTTTCCGCTTCAGCATCAGTCCTTCCAATGAATATTCAGGACTGATACCTTTAGAAAATTTGGTTAAATTGTTTTTATATTAATATAAAGTATTAAAGGGCTTCCCAGATGGCACTAGTGGTAAAGAACCCACCTGTCAATGCAGGAGACATAAGAGACATGGGTTCAATCCCTGGGAGGAGGTGGGCATGGAAACCCACTCCAGTATTCTTTCCCGGAGAATCCCGTGGACAGAGGAGCCTGGTGGACTACAGTCCATAGGGTTGCAAAGAGTCAGACACGACTGAGCAACTTAGCATGCACCCACGCACAAGGTATTAAAAGGTCACCATTAAAATGTTTTCTTGTGGCTCATTTTCTTTGCTTAAAAATTTTTTTAAAATTGTGATAAAATATACATAACATAAAATTTACTGTTTTGTCTATTTTTAAGTATACAGTTTAGTGACATTAGGTACATTCACTTTGTGTAACCATCACCACTATCCATCTCCAGAAGTCTTTCCATTTTGCAAAATTGAAGTTCTGTACCCGTTAAATACTATTTCCCTACTGCTTGCTACTCTAAGCTTCTGGCAACTGGCATGCTCCTTTCTGTGTCTATGAATTTGACTACTCTGGAAACTGCTTACATGTGAACTCATATAGTATTTGTCCTTTTGAGACCCATTTCATTTAGCATAATGTCTTCAAGGTTCTTCTGTGTTGTGGGAGATGTCAGAATTTCCTTCCTTTCTAAGACCGAATAATCATCCATTGTATGGATATACCATATTTTTATTCATTCACCCATAGGACCCTTGTTACTTCCATTGTTGTCTTTGTTTTGTAACTAGAAAGTTACTCTTTAGCCAGATATTTGATACACTATTAGTATCAAGGAGCTCTGGCTTCCTTGAATTCTCCAAAATAAATACAAAGTTTCCAGCCAATAGCTTTCAGATGCCAGAATTATCACCAATTTATGTTACCATATGATAATTCTAGAGATTGAACACTGACGGTTTCCAAAATGGATCAGAGGTGGGTTTCGTTTTCAAGAGGTGTATGATCTAACTGGGGAAATAAGTGGGTACTTGGATGTTAGTGGTTACTATGTGAGTATGTGATGCCAAGGGTGTGGCAGGGTGGGAGACATCAGAAAGTAAGATGGGAATGCCTGGCTGGATCAGCCTTAGAGCAGAGACAAGATGTTTGGACCTAGTGCATAGGAGGTGGGAAGCTGCTGAAGATTTCACATTGTTTGATGTTTATTGATTGCTTTCTGGTTTTTCTATTTAATTTTATGTTTTGATTATATAAAACATTTTAGTGCTTTTAAAGTAAAAACTATAAAATACATCATGTGACTTCCATGCCTATCCCCTCCTCATTGTTCTTTCATTTCTGTTACAGGTAATCCTTTTTTTTTAAGGTTTTGATTTATCCTTACATTTCTTCTTTTTGAAAACATAAGGAAATATGTATAAGTGTTACTATTCTTCTTCTTTTTTGTTTAAAAAGCAAATACTGTGTATGCTCTTCTGTGTCTTGCATTTTTACTTACATTCTTTCCTATCAGTACGTAGGGAGTTTTCTCATTCCTTTTTATGTCTGCATAATACTCCATCATATGAACATATTGTAACTTATTCAGCAGTCCTTTCTTGATGGACATTGAGGGTTGTCTTGAATCATTGGTTATTATAAATCGTGGTACAGTGAATGGGCATGTGTACATATCATTTTATGTGTTGCCATGTGCCTTTAGGATAGACTCCTAGGTCAAAAGTCAAGGTGTAGGTAATTGTGCTATATTATTGCAAAAATCCGCTCCATAAGGATGTGCCATCTTTAATTCTCACCAGCAATGCATGTAAGCCTCTGTTTCTCACAGTCATGCTAGCAGAATGTTTTGTCAAACTTCTGAATTTTTCCCTGTCAGCTAAGGGGAAGTGGTATCTCGGTGGAGTTCTAATTTGCATTCACTGAAGTTACTAATACTTTAGGAATAAATCAATGGGTCTTAACAACTTCTTAAATGTGGAAGCCAGAGAGTAAGAAGAATCAATACATCAAAAGACCAAGAAGAAGCAAATATTGGGGGCAATTGTTCTTTTAGTTGCTGGTGGGACACTTATATGGATGTGTCCATTAGGCTCTTGGAGCCAAGAAAGGAGTCATCATATCCACATAAAAATGGCGATTGAAGCTGTGAGATTGTATGATGTTGCCAAGCCTGAAAATGTAGAAGAGAAGAGGGCCAAGAAAAGGTATTTCCGATACAGACACTCTTCCACCTTTTCCATGCTTCTCTCCTTTTTAATTATTATCATTTTAATTGAACTGTTTTTTAAATTATTTTCAGACTTAGAGGCGACAGACCTGCTCTCTACTTAAGTGCTTGGGAAGAAAATGACAAAGGGAAGGGCTCTAGTCCCTTGCCTCTCAAAGAGTGACTTGGTGACCCAGTAGTAGGGGCGTCACCTGCAAGCTTGCTAGAAACCCGGAAGCTCAGGCTCTACCCTGGGTCTACAACTCAGAATCTCACAATGCACAGGTGATTTTTGGCTCCTCCATGTAGCTGAACTTTGCTGGAGTCAATAAAAATAGAGCTGACTGATTGTGCCTTAACTTTGTAATCCCAAATCATAGCTGGATGCTCTGCACTTCCTCCCATGTTTCTCTGGAGGGATTTCTTCTTTCACATTCTGAAGGGATTATTTCCTATCTTTTCCTGCCTCTGCCCATTTCTCACTCACCCTCCTTCCTTATTTTCAAATGATGTCCTCCCTTATGCTAGGTAGAAAATAGAAGGCGTTAAATGGGAACTCCCTCATAATTCCACCACCGAATTTATCACCATGTTTTCCTTCTTGTTTATAGTGGATGGAAGAAGTGTCCCTCTGTAGATCAACTCTCCATCCTGCCCTCCTTTCTTCTTCCCTACCTTCCTTTCTTCCCTCCTCCTTCCTTTCTCTCCCTCTCTCCTCCTGTCACCCTCTCTTCCCCCTCTCTCTTTCTCCCCCACTCTCTCCCTCGCTTTCTTTCTCTCTCCTTCTTCCTGCTCTCCCTCCCTCCCGTCCTCTCTTTTTTCCTTCTTCCCTTTGTCTCTCTCTCCCCCCCTCCCTTCACTCTCCCTCTTTCCTACTCCCTCTCCCTCTCTTTGCCTGGATTCCATTCTCCTCCTCTGGGGTGTGGCCGATTTGCCTTCTTTGTCCATCTCTTTCTAGCACCATCAATACCTTCGTCTTTCCCAGATTATCTCCATCAGTAGGCAAACTTGATCTGATATCAACTGTCTTTTTGTCTTTCATTTTTTATTGTGGTAAAGTGTACATAACATAAAATTTACCATTTGACAATTTTAAGTGTGAAGTTTAGTGGAATTAAATATGTTCAGAATGTACAACTGTCACCACCATCCACCTCTATAACTCTTTGTACTTACAAAACTGCAACTCTGGTCCTATTAAACAATAGCTCATCATTCTCCCCCCCCCCCCCCCCCCCCCCCTTGCCACTCCCATTTTTCCTTTTTTCTCTTTTTTTTTTACTTCTTCCTGTTTT